>CAUYON010015388.1:0-72459 GCA_963573935.1 Arctocebus calabarensis
CTTGAGGCGCTGTCTCAAAAAAAAAAAAAAAAAAAAAAAGGAAGTAGATAGTACAAAAATTAATATTTATTCAAAATTTTTATCACATGAATGACATTTGATAGAACAAATCTTGAATTTAGTAACCCAAAACAGAGCCATGAGAAGCCACAACTAATATGTTTACTCATGTAAATCACTATCACCAGTTTGATAGGCAATTCTAAAAACTGAATGAATTCTGCATTTTCACAATAAATATAATAATAAAGATAATATTTAAAAGTTAATAGTCATGCACTGCAAAATGATACTTTAGTCAATAATGGGCCACATATAACACCACATTTTTACTGTGCCTTTCTGTGTCTATGTTTATATACACAAAGAACTACCCCTGTGTTATAATACAACTGCCTAAAGTATTTAGTACAGCAACATTCTGTACAGATTTGTAGTCCAGGAGCAAAAGGTTTTACCATACAGCACAGATGTGTAGTTGCTTATATATTTTTTCTTTTTCTTTTTCTTTTTTTTTTTTTGAGACAAAGTCTTACTCTGTTGCCTTGAGTAGAGTGCTGTGCCGTGGTAGCTTACAGCAACCTCAAACTTTTGGGATTGAGCAATCCTCTTGCCTCAACATTCCAATTACCTAGGACTGCAGGCACCCATCATTATGCCCAGCTAAGCTTATGCCATTTAGGTTTATGTAAATACACTCTGTAATGTTCCCCCCGGGACAAAATTAGTGAAGGGTGTCTTTCTCAGAATGTACCCTTATCTTAAGTATAGTATGACAGTGTATGTCCCATGCAATTGATGTCTGTAGAAATTTTATAGGTTTTGGAAGTGACATTTAAGCTTGGCACCGGCAGCTTAATGTTTAGGGCACCATCCACATACACTGAGGCAAGCAGGTCTGAACCCGGCCTGCTAAACAACGACAACTGTAACAACAAAGTAGGTGGGCATTGTGGCGGACGCCTGTAGTCCCAGCTACTTGCAAAGCTAAGGCAAGAGATTCGCTTAACCGAGAGTCTGAGGTTGCTGTGAGCTGTGATGTCACTGCACTCTACTGAACCATGACATAGTGAGACTGTCTCAAAAAGGAAAAAACAAAACAAAACAAAGAAAGTGACATTTAAAATTAATCTTATTTGTCCATTATGAATCCTATGCACTCTATTTAGATGTAATCCTCCAAAGAGACTTGATTAGGCTTCAGATTAAGAACTTGGACTTACATAACAGTAATAAACAAAATTTGCACAGGACTTACTCTAATAGCAAAATTTAAATGGGTCAATGAACTATATAAAACAACTGCCCATTAATCCTACATTACAAATAAACTTATGTGTTAGAGAATTAGTAATCTGTATGCAACAAGTCAACAGCATCAGGTCTCAGACTGTAATCAGAAATGACATCTGGAGCCGCATATATGAACAATTACACACACCAGATCAAGTAAATGACCAGAGCCTAGGAAAAAGTGTGGTTAAATTAAATATACCAGGTACAATATAAATTAAAGAACTCTACAAGTACATGGAGTAGAAATCACTCTTGCCTATAATAGAAGTCATTCTTGCTTAAGATGGCAAGGATTTCCAATAAGCCTATCTTTAAAATGGGAATGAATAGCCTTTAAACTTCCTCAAAGACCAAGGGATTGAGAGGAACAGAGAAACAATAGCCATTAAAACAATCCCTACTTGCAAAGAGCTTACTGCTCTCTGTCCCTACTTAGATTCCAATCTGGACTCTGCTCCATAACAACAATAAGACAGACAGTTTTACCTTCATTCATCTAAGTTTCTTTGTCCATTAAACTAGAGATAGTATTATTAACTCGAGGGGTTAAGTATTAGAAACAATGTATATAAGACTCTCAGAACCTTACCTGAATATGATAGCTACCACTTAATGAATGCTCATTAAGCATACAATGAAATGACTAAATATGAAAGAAAAGGGGAGGTAAGGGAGTCATTGAGTTCATCATCATGAGAAAGGAACTGAATAATAAAATTTTAGTCAGATGTTGTAGCAGCATACTGTAGTCCCAGCTACTCAGAAGGCAGAGGAAAGAGGATAACTTGAGCCCAAGTTCAAGCTTGCTGTGAGTATGATCCCACCACACTCCATCCAAAACCACTCTACCCAGGGTGTCAGAAGGAGACGGTCTCAAGAGAAAAGAAAAATTTACAAAACTGTCCAGACAGTTTATCATTTTACTTTAAATTTAGGAAGAACATAAATAATAAAGTCAGCAGTTTATTCACAATCAAATTAGCAATTGATTTGTGAATAAACAAATCACAAGTCAAATTCTAATTAGCCATACTGCCACACTCAAAATGCCTGCATCTGGCTCAGCGCCCACAACACAGTAGTTATGATGCCAGCCACATACACAAAGCCTGGCGGATTCAAACCTGGCTGGGGCCAGCTAAACAACAATGACAACTGCAACAAAAATTAGCTGGGCATTGTGGCGGGCACCTGTAGACACAGCTACTTGGGAGGCTGAGGCAAGAGAATAGCTTAAGCCCAAGAGTTTGAGGCTGCTGTGAGCTGTGACACTATAGCACTCTACCCAGGGTGACAGCTTGAGACAGTCTCCAAAAAAAAAAAAAGGCTGCATCTGTCATCGAGTAGCACAACGTAGTTTATTAATTCCTGTTTCCACTAAGAGAAAGAGAAAAATTTACTACACCCTTTCCCTCTAGTTGATCAGAGAAGTTCTGTATAGAAACTAGAAGAATAGGCTTGGCACCTGTGGCTCAATGGGCTAAGGGCACGTAAACCCAAGCTGGCAGGTTCGAATCCAGCCCAGGCCTACCAAACAACGACGGCTACAACCAAAAAATGGCTGGACATTGTGGCAGGCGCCTGTAGTCCCAGCTACTTGGGAGGCAGAGGCAGGAGACTTGCTTGAGCCCAGGAATTGGAGGTTGCTGTGAGCTGTAATGCTATAGCACTCTACACAGGGTGACAGCTTGAGGCTCTGTCTCAAAAAAGAAAAAAAAAAAGAAACTAGGAGAGTAAGAGTTATCAAGGGTTAAGTTAGGGTGTATTGGACGTTTAATTCAATTTCAGGCCTCAAAACCATTTGAACATGATGATGGAATATTGCATGACACATAAAAATAGTATTTTTTAATTATATATATATATATATATATATTTTTTTTTTTTTTTTGGAGAGAGATCCTCAAGCCATCACCCTGGGTAAAGTGCCATGGCATCACAGCTCACAGCAACCTCAAACTCCTGGGCTCAAGTGATTCTCTTGCCTCAGCATCCCAAGTAGCTGGGACCACAGGCACCTGCCACAATGCCCAGCTATTTTTTGGTTGCAATTGTCATTGTTGTTTGGCAGGTCCGGGCTGAATTCGAACCTGCCAGCTCTAGTGTATGTGGCTGAAGCCTTAGCCTCTTGAGCCACAGGCGTCGAGCCTTAAATTGTATTTTTAAGACTAGAAAATAACATTTAATGGGGAAAAAAAATTTTTTTTGAGACAGAGCCTCAAGCTGTCACCCTTGGTAGAGTGCCGTGGCATCACAGCTCACAGCAACCTCCAATTCCTGGGCTCAAATCAATCTCCTGCCTCCGCCTCCCAAGTAGCTAGGACTACAGGCGCCTGCCACAACACCAGCCAATTTTTTGTGGTTGCAGCCAATTTTTTGTTGTTTGGCGGGCCCGGGCTGGATTCAAACCCACCAGCTCAGTTGTACATGGCTGGCGCATTAGCCCATTGAGCTATACGCGCCGAGCCTAATGGGAAAAATTTTAATAGTAACATAAGAATGATTATGAGTCATGCTAATTCTGGGCTTATCACATGCCAGGCAATGTGCCTTTTCATTTAATTTTTCATGATGGTCTTACAGAATTCATAGTGGAAATAAGTTAGGTACATAGTAAGTTAAAATAACCCTAAGGCCATAAAGCTAATAAGTAACAGGGTCAGCACCCAAACAGAGGTTTGACCTAAAGCCCATGTTCTTTATTATTATGCTATGTGACTGAGCAATAAAGAAATAGTATATATTTGCCTCTTTTTAAAAAAGTGAAAACGTTAAGAGTCATGACATTCCAGCTTGGAGAATTATCAATGATAGGGAGAAGATTATGATCTTCTGACATTTACTTTTAGGAAACCAGTTTAGCTAGCCAATCATTTAAGCAAACAATTCATAAAATATGCTAAATGGTTCAAGAAGCAAAATCAAAAGAAATATTGTAAATGAGAAGAAAGGGTGACTAAACTAGACTGTGACCTAAAACCTGTAATCTCAGCTGCTTGAGAGGTTCAGGGGCAGGAGTATTACCAGAGTTTAGGCAGTGACCTAAGATCATGCCACTGCATTCCACTTCTAGGTGACAGATGAGACCCTAGCTCTTTAAGAAAAAACAAAACAAAACAAAAAGAAAGAAAGAAAAGAAAAGGTGACTAGTTTGTGCCTCACAGGCTGAGAACCACCACTCACTTCTGCTGCTGCTTCTTAAAAGGCCAGGACAGTGAGAAAAGGCATGTGGAGGAAAGAGAGAATTAATCACAGCGGAATGATGCCAAGTGGATCCTTGAGCCTGAAAAGAAGTCTAAACTGAATCATGAAGGGGCAAAAACTAAAAATTTTGGACTTAAGAAACATGATAAGGAGGCAGCCCAAACAGAAAATAACTACACCTAAGTACAAATGAGAAAATAAACTAGACCTCCACAATAAAAGTTGAGATGAAAAGAAAGTCAAAGTATTTGAGATGATTGAATCTTCACAAGAAAATTATAGCTATAAATGTGATTCTCAGATTTCAGCATTCATACAGAAACATATCTGAAATTTCTCTCGAGTTAAGAAAAAGTTATTTAAAACATGTTAAGAAAAGTTATCGAAAACATGTAAAGATAATTGCATACCCTTTCAACGTCATATGAATTTCAGTATTTTAGACTCACCTAAGGATTATTTAATTTTCTAAGACTATCTTTTTTAACTTAGCTTTTTATAATTAATCAGGTGTCCAGACACTTGTTACCTGTTAACGTGCATATTTATAACTTATAGAAGTACAAATAATTTCTATATCATATAAAAAAACCTCAAAAACTGCAGATTGCTGCCCATAGAATTATCAGTAATCTCATTCTAAAATTCTTTATCTAGGCTTGGCGCCTGTGGCTCAACAGGCTAAGGCGCCAGCCACGTACACCTGAGCTGGCAGGCTCAAATCCAGCCCCAGGGCACGCCAAACAACAATGACAGCTGCAACCAAAAGATGGCCGGCATTGTGGCGGGCACCTGTAGTCCCAGCTACTTGGGAGGCGGAGGCAGGAGACTCGCTTGAGCCCAGGAATTGGAGGTTGCTGTGAGCTGTGATGCCGCCGCACTCTATCCAGGGTGACAGCTTGAGGCTCTGTCTCAAAAAAAAAAAAATTGGATGCAGAGCTCCCAGAAGATGAGTCAGGACATGCAGAGCAAAATTACCTGGATGAACTGCCCTTTGTAACAAAAACAAAATCAACAGTTCCCTGAAGATTTTAATAGGACCCCAAATCTTGTAACATCCTATTCAAAATGTCCAGGATAGAATCCATATTGATCCAATGTACATATGAAGAAGAACCTTTAAAAAAAAAACTCTCCAGGGAAAAAGCAATCAACAGATGGCAATCCCAAGGTAAAACAGATGTTGATGATATTAGATAAAGACTTTAAAGGAATTATTATAGCCAGGCCCCATAAGTAAGGGTGAAGATTCTTGAAACAATTAGAAAGATGAACATTATCAACAAAGTTATTAAAAAGAACCAAGTGGGAAATTATGGCACTGAAATACAAGGCTGCAGAAAATTTTAAAATCACTAGAGAAGTTCAATAGAAGAATGTATCTGAAAATTAAAGAATTGGAAAACTTAAAGATAGATCAGTAAAAGTTATCTGATATGAATAATAGAAGATAAAAGATTGGAAAATATTGTAGCCTCAGGAGCCTGTGGAGCAATATCAAAGATGTGCTGAAGAAGAGGAAAAGGCGTCAGCATAAAAAAATTGATGTAACAACAAGAAAGTCTATGAAGCAAAAAAATCATTACAGTTTGTCGAAATTAAAAAGTTTTGCTCTGTGATACTATTAAAAGAATGAGAAGGATCACACCTACGGTGCATCTTAGCAGGGTACTGGTGAAACTTATTAAAGGTAGAGTATCAACGTCTTTATATAGTGATCAAGAAAATGCCATGAAAGATATCTCTAACAGTGAAATCAAAATATTCCTGATTGTATATGAAGCACATTCTGCCCTATGATTGCACCAATGTACACAATTATGATTCAATAAAATTATTTAAAAAAAAGAATGAGAATATAGGGGAGGAGCCGTGGCTCACATCTGTAATCCTAGCACTCTAGAAGGCCAAGCCTGGGGGATCCCTTGAGCTTGGCAGTTTAAGAACAGGACCCCATCTGAACTAAAAAGAGAAAGATTAGCCAGGTGTTGTGGCAGGTAACTGTAGTCTGAGGCAGGAGGATCACTGGGACCCAGGGGTTTGAGGTTGCTATGAGCTAGGCTGATGCCACTGCACTCTAGCCTGGGCACCAGAATGAGATTCTAAATAAATAAAATGAGAATATAAGCTACAGATAGGTAGAAAATATTTTCCAACCACATATGTGACAAAGTAATTACAATATAAATATAAATATTTTGAGTGCATAAATAGCTTTCAAAATTCAGCAGTAAAGAAAAATGCAACTAGGAAATGGGTAAAAAGACATAAAAAGACATCTATCAAGCCGGGCGCAGTGGCTCACACCTGTAATCCCAGCCCTCCGGGAGGCCGAGGTGGATGGAGTGCCTAAGCTCATGAGTTTGAGACCAGCCTGAGCCAGAGTGAGACACTCCCCCCAATCTCTAAAAAATAGCTGGGTATTGTGGCGGGCGCCTGTAGTCTCAGTTACTTGGGAGACTGAGGTAAGAGGATCACTTGAGCCCAAGAGTTTGAGGTTGCTATGAGCTATGATACCACATCACTCTACCAAGAGTGACCAAGTGAGACTGTCTCAAAAATATATAACCCTAACCCTAACCCTCTTTTTAATATGTATACATATATCAGTGAAAGGAATATACAGATGGCAGATAAGACCATGAAAAGATGTCTGACACTACTAGCCATCAGGGAAATACAAATTAAGACAGAGCCAGGATACTTCTATTCCCCTCTTAGAACAACTAAAATAAAACTCGGTGAAACTACTAAATGCTGGCTCAATGCCTGTGGCTCAAGCAGCTAAGGTGCCAGCCACATACACCTGAACTGGTAGGTTCAAATACAGCCTGGGCCCGTCAAACAACAATGATGGCTGCAACCAAAAAATAGCTGGGCATTGTGGTGGGTGCCTGTAGTCCCAGCTACTTGGGAGGCGGAGGCAGGAGAATCACTTGAGCCCAAGAGTTGGAGGTCACTGTGAGCTGTGATGCCACAGCACTCTACCCAGGGTGACAGCTCGAGGCTCTGTCTCAAAAAAAAAAAAGAAAACACTAAATGCTGGCACAAAAACACAACCAAGCCACAGAAAACTTCTTCAAAACAAAGAAGTTAAGAGCGGCACCTGTGGCTCAGCGAGTAGGGCACCGGCCCCATATACCTAAGGTGGCAGGTTCAAACCCGGCCTCGCCAAAATGCAAAACAGAAAAATAGCCAGGCGTTGTGGCAGGTGCCTGTAGTCCCAGCTACTCGGGAGGCTGAGGCAAGAGAATTGCTTGAGCCCAGAGTTGGAGTTGCTGTGAACTGTGTGACACCACGGCACTCTACCGAGAGCAATAAAGTGAGACTCTGTCACTACAAAAAAAAAGAAGTTAAGATCTCTCACACATTGTGAGTCAAATGGCAAAATGGTATACCCACTCCAGAAATAATATGATAAATTTTTTTTAAAATTGTACATACGCTTACCATATAATCCAGGAGTCATATTCTTGGGCATTTATCCAAGAAAAATGAAAACTTATCTTCACACAAAATTCTGTACACGATGTTCACTGCAGCTTTCTTAGTAATAACTCAAATCTGAAAACAACCAAAATGCCCATCTATAGGTGAATGGGACACTCTGCCTTATATCCAGGCTGTGGGATACTGCTCAGCAGAGACAAGGCTATTGATGCGTGCAAACTGGATGGATCTCAGGGATGTCACTGAGTCAAAAATGGCATCTCAAGAAGTTGCATACTGTATCAGTCCATTTATATGATATCCTCAAAATGACAAAAGTAAGCTGGGCACAGTGGCTCACGCCTATAATCCTAGAACTCCAAGATGCTGAGGAGGGTAGATTGCTTGAGATCAGGAGTTTGAGACCAGCCTGAACAAGAGTGAGATCTTGTCTTTACTAAAAATAGAAAAACTAGGCAGTGCCTGTGGCTCAAAGGAGTAGGGCACTGGCCCCATATGCAGGAGGTGGCAGGTTCAAACCCAGCCCCAACCAAAAACTGCCACAACAACAACAACAACAAAAATAGAAAAACTAACCAGGCATGTTAGTGGGCACCTGTAATCCCAGCTACAGGGTACTCGTAGGCTAAGGCAAGAGGATCACTTGAGCCCAGGTGTTTGAGGTTGCTGTGAGCTATGATGTCACTACTGTGCTCTACCCAAGAAGTGAGACTCTGTCTCAAAAAAAAAAAGAAAAGAAAAGAAAAGAAAAAGACAAAAGTGAAATATGGGGCACACATTAGGGGTTGCCTGGGATGAGGGACAGGGTGGGGACGCGTTGGGCATGACGGAAAAGGAGTAGCAGTGTAGGGAGGTCTGTGTGGTGATGGGACAGTTCTGTATCCTGATTGTAGTTACATGAATCTGTACCTGCATTAAAAAGCACAGAATGGCACACATACGTTGTGTTGATGTCAATCTCCGGATTTTGATACTGCGCTGTTGTCACTTAAGACATGACCGCCATGGGAACCTGCATGAAGCTTCAATGGAATCTCTGTGCAGCATCTTTGCAGCTTCCTGCTTATCTGTACTTACTCCAAAATAAAATGTTTCATTGTATTGTAAAAAAAAGATAAAGTAAATAAGACTTGTAGTCAGAGCTTCAGTCTTGTTTTTTTCTGGTGACAAGTTCTGACACAAAGGACTTAAGGAGAAACACCCAATCTCCAATTTACAAGGCAAGCTCAATTGACCTGCCAACGTAGTCTCTAGCCCTTTACCCTAAATCAGCATAAGGGTTCCCACGTGACTCAGTGTTTGCCAATCAGACACCTGGTAAGGGGTGTTCCATTGAGACTTCGTTTAAAGTTTTTCTGGCTGCTGAGAAGAGGCGAACAAATGACATGTCTTTGTTTTGGGGTTGAAACACTTATAACCGCCATAGTAATCTATTGGCACAAAAACAAAACCAAGCCACAGAGAGTGGGGAGAACCCTAGAGAAGTGAGACTGGCACCCTGTCCAGTAAGAAGCTGATGCCAGACCCACCTCCATCTGGACTCCTTGTAATGTGACATAATCAACTCAGTTGAGAGGCCAGTAGAAGACGGGATATTTCCCTGGGGATAAAGATGAGATAGTAAGAACTCTTACCCAATGAGATGGTAAGAACTTTCTTTAACAGAGGACTAACAGGACTTTTCTTGGTTTTGGAAGGTGTTCTCAAACAGCGAATATGTATCACATTCACTTGGAGGTGATTAAACCACAGATTGCTGGGTCCCACCCACAGATTGTCTAATTCCATAAGTCTGAAGCCGGAGGATTTTCATTTTTAACAAGTTCTCAAGAGAGGTTCATGCTGCTATTTCATAATCCCCCATTGAGAACCACTGTTGAGGCTAATTGTTTCAGCTCTTTCCTATGGATTCCATCTCACCTGCGGGGCAGCCGAGCTTCTGGAATGGAAACACACCTGAACCCCATGTCATCCAATGTGCCCCACTTCCAAAAGCTAATGGCATCAGGGAATCATTTCCTTCCCACACTCGGTGCCCTTCACCGGAGGACAACACCCTTCCTGCCACGTGATAATTCTCAGAAAAATAAAATGATCAGTCAGTGAGCCATCCACATTGTGATTATTTGGGGATTAGCAAAAACAGAATTCATTTTGTGTTATATTAAATAAAATATCCTGTGCCTAATCTTGGAATTACTTGCTCCTCCCTACCCCCCTGTATATGGCAAACTATTGCCAAATAGAAATTCCTAAGTCATGGACACTCTGCTAAGTGTCAGTTACCAAGGTCAGCAGGGTTCTACCCACTTCAGCTCACAATTTAATAGAAGAGAGACTCAGCATGTCCACCTAATTATGTGTTCCAGGGTAGGAGTGGGCAAAGTGCTACCACACCACACAGAAATGAGGCGTCCACCTGACAGGAGTCAAGGGGGGTCCATGACTGCTTCTAGTTGTCAAGTTCTGAGTGATCTACAGACGCTTCAGATTCCATCATCTCCTTTCATCCCCACAATGACCCTGCAAGACAAGTAGGGCAAAATATCTTTCTTGTTTCACGAAAGCTTGGTGGAGGATCTGGGTCCAGAGCTCACTCATAACGGAGGAACAGATGATGATATAAACTCTGGACTCTGACCCGTTCCATCATTCCCACCCTTTTTTCAGGATGTCTCTGGCACCTGCCCAGTCTGCAAAGGACTGCCACCAGTCAGAGACCTGATGATTTTAGCGAACAAGATAACAGGCAAGACATCCCATTATTCAGAGATGGTCTGCTCTGGAGAAATGATGCAATGAATAGCTTTAGTGCCTCCTCTGGGTAGCAGCAAATTACATCTCTAACCTGAGTCCCAAGGGTGGCTTCTGATCTCATGACCTGGAAAGCTGATAGCCATCTTTTGAAGTAACAGAACTGGTTTCACTCTTGGTTAAAAACAAAGCTTTTCCTTCATTTGTTTGTTTGTCTAAAGGGAAATTAAGACCTCATTGAGGTGGCACTCTATTCATTATTTTATATCACTTCAGATTTTATGCAATTTGTTGAGTGACCTCCTTTTCCGCCATGGTTGACCTCAACAACCAGATGGTATTTTTCTATATTCTATTCCAGCTTCTGGCTCTATGATAGATTTCAGTCTACTAATTAGATACAAAGTGAATTTGGGGGGCTTTTCAGTATATTTAAAAATGAGAAAAATTATTTCAGTTTCATGAAATGTTTACTAGACTAATATTGGAGTTTTAGCAATTTTTTGAAGATATTTGAAAGACAACATAATTCATTTTTCAGTTTTTCTGGGGTTTTTGGTTGTTGTTTGGGGAGGGGTTTGAGACAAGGTCTCACTATGTTGCCCTTGGTAGAGTGCTGTGGCACATTCTAGTGCAAATGTCTTTGTTGTACAATAATTTTTGACCCACATAGAAATGGAGTTATTTGTTCTTTTCTTATTAAGTAGTTTGAATTCTCTGTAGATTATAGTTATCAGATGTTAGTTGGAAGCATAACTTGCAAAAATCTTCCCCCATTCTGAAGGTTGTCTGTTTGCTTTACTTGCTGTGCTCTTGGCTGTGCAAAAGCTTTTTAGTTTGGTCAGATCCCAGTAATGTATTTTTGGTGTTGCTTCAATTGCCCAGGGGGTCCTACTCATAAAATATTCTTCAATTTTAAGTGTTTTCCCTGGACTCTCTTCTAGTATTTTTATAGTTTCATGTCTTAAGTTTAAAGCTTTTATCCAGTGAGAATCAATTTTTGTTAATGGACAAAGGTGTGGCTCTGTCTTCTACAGGTCGCCAGTCAGTTCACCCAGCACCATTTATTAAACAGGTAGTCTTTCTCCCACTGAATGTTTTTGATAGGTTTATTGAAGATCAAATGATGATAAGAAGCTGGGTTCATCTCTTGGTTCTCTATTCTGTTCCATAAATCTACCTCCCTGTTTTTGTGCCAGTACCATGCTGGTTTGATCACTATAGATTTATAGTACAGCCTGAATTATGGTAATGTGATACGTCCTGATTTGTCCTTATATCTGAGTAATGTCTTGGCTATTCAAGGATTTTTATGATTCCATATAAAACGAAGTACTATTTTTTTCAAGTTATTTAAAGTTTGACAATGGAGCTTTAATAGGGATTGTATTAAATCTGTAGATTGCTTTGGGTAGTAGGGACATTTTAACATTGTTGATTCTTCCCAGCCATGAGCATGGTATGTTTTTCCATTTGTTAACCTCATCAGCTATTTCTTTTCTCAGAGTTTCATAGGTCTCTTTAAAGAGATCTTTCACATCCTTTGTTAGGCAAATTCCCAGATATTTCATCTTCTTTGGCACTACTGTAAAAGGAATACAATCCTTGACTATGTTTTCAGCTTGACTGTTGTTGGCATATACAAAAGCTACTGATTTGTAAGTATTGATTTTGTATCCTGAGACCCTGCTGTATTCCTTGATCACTTCTAAGAGTTTTGAAGTTGAGTCCCTGGGATTTTCCACGTATAGGGTTATATCATCAGCACAGAGTAAGAGTTTGATCTCCTCTGACCCTATTTGGATACCCTTGATCTCCTTCTCTTGCCTATTTGCAATGGCTAAGTCTTCCATTACTGTATTGAATAGCTGTGGAGACAGTGAGCCTCCTTGCCTTGTTTCTAATCTCAGTGGAAAAGTTTTCAATTTTACACCATTCAATATGATATTGGCTATGGGTTTACTGTAGATGGCCTCTATCAGTTTAAGAAATGTCCCTTCTATGCCTATTTTCTTAAGTGTTCTGATCATGAAAGGATGTTAGATATTATCAAAGGCTTTTTCTGCATCAATTGAGAGAATCATATGGGCTATGTTTTTTATTTTATTGATGTGATGTATTGTATTTATAGATTTGCACTTGTTGAACCAATCCTGTAACCCTAGAATAAAACCAACTTGATCATGTATAATTTTTTTGATGTGTTGCTGAATTCTGTTTGCTAAGATCTTGTGGAATATTTTTGCATCAATATTCATTAATGATATTGGTCTATAATTTTCTTTCTTTGTTGGATCCTTTCCTGGTTTGGGGATCAGGTTGATATTTGCTTCATAGAATGTGTTGGGAAGTATTCCTTCTTTTCTATGTTTCGGAAAATGTATAATGTAGGTACTAGTTCCTCTTGAAAGGTTTGATAGAATTCAGATGTAAAACCATCTGGTTCCAGACTTTTCCTTCTTGGGGAAAATTCATATTGTTGATGCTTCAGCGATTGATACAGGTCTATTCACGATTTGTAATTCTTTCTGGTTGAGTCTAGGAAGGTGGCATGCTTCCAGGTATTGGTCCATTTCCTTCGAATTTTCATATTTCTGGGAATAGAGATTTTTATAGTAATCATTGAGGATTTTTTTGAATTTCTGAGGTGTCTGTTGTTATTTCTCCTTTATTGTTTCTGAGAGACTATATTAGAGATTTTACTTTTCTGTTTCTGGTTAGGTCAGCCAAAAGTTTATCAATTTTATTTATCTTTACAAAAAACCAACTTTTTGTTTCATTGATCTTCTGAATAATTCTTTTGTTTTCAATTTCATTTAATTCTGCCCTAATTTTGGTTATTTCCTTTCTTTTGCTGGGTTTGGGGTTGGAAAGTTCTTCCTTTTCCAGTTGCTCGAGATAATCCATTTAGTTGTTGGCTTCCTCTCCTTCAGTTTTCTTGATGAAGCCTTCCAATGCTATAAATTCCCCTCTTAGGACTGCCTTTGCAGTATCCCACAGGTTTTG
The DNA here is from genome assembly GCA_963573935.1 of Arctocebus calabarensis. Lineage (NCBI taxonomy): Eukaryota > Metazoa > Chordata > Mammalia > Primates > Lorisidae > Arctocebus > Arctocebus calabarensis. The sequence continues at coordinate 13,711 of CAUYON010015388.1, forward strand.
ATAATTTGTATATTCATTATCATTATATTCCAAAAATTTGGTGATTTTCTTCTTAATCTCATCTTTGACCCAGCTATCTTGCAGCATAAGATTATTTACTTTCCATGATTGTGTTTGAGTATGAAGATTCCTGTTGCTGTTGAGTTGTTGGTGGTCTAAGAAGATACAAGGAATAATTTCTATTTTTTTTAATTTGCTGAGATTAGACTTGTGTCCCAGAATATGATCTATTTTGGAGGATGATCCGTGGGCTGATGAGAAGAACATATGTTCAGTTTTATTAGGGTGAAATATTCTGCAGAGGTCTGTAAAATCCATTTGTTCTAGTGTCAGGTTTAAGTCTAATATTTCTTTGTTTGGTTTCTTCTTGGAGGATCTATCCAAAACTGTCAAAAAAGTGTTAAAATCTCCATCTATCCTAACAGGAGGATATCAAGTTGTTCATATCCATCAGGGCTTGCTTTATAAATTGAGGAGCATTCTGGTAAGGTACACAAATGTTAATTATCGGGGGTTTCCCTTGACAAATATGTAGTGACCTTCCTTATCTTTCTTTATTTTTATTGGTTTAAAGCCAATTGTATCTGCTACTAAAATTGCAATCCCTAATTTTTTCTGGTTTCCATTTGCCTGTGTTATATAAGTCTATCCCTTCACCCTGAGACTATTTTTATCCTTTAAGGTAAGATGAGATTATTTTATACAGCACATATCCAGTCCGAGTTTATGTATCCAGTCAGCCAGTCTGTGCCTCTTTAGAGGAAAATTTAAACCATTCATATTAATTGAGAGAATCGATAAGCCCGGTTGTGTTTTGGGTGTCATAATTTTCAGGTGTCCAGTGGACATTTTTAATCCTTTCACCATTGTGGAAGTTGGGTTTTGTTCAAAAATTTCTGGGTGAGTTTACTTTGGAGGTAGAGCATTGCACTGGTCATTATGGAGGATGGGTCTGAGAATATCCTGGAGAGCTGGTTTAGTTATGGAAAATTTCCTCAGTATGTGTATGTCATTAAAGTATTTGATTTCTCCATTACAAATGAAACTCACTTTAGCTGGATACAGGATCCTCAGCTGGAAGATGTTCTGTTTTAGGAGATTAAAGGTTGATGACCATCTGGCTTGAAACGTTTCATCTGAGAGACCTCCAGCCATTCTGATATTTGTCCCTTTGTAGGTGATTCTTTTCTTGAGTCTGGCTGCTTGCAGAATTTTCTCCTTCTTCTTAACTTTGACAAAGTTAATCACAATGTGTCTAGAGGATGCTTTATTTGGATTGAGTCTTACTAGGATTCTGAAACTGTCTAGTATCTAAAGTTCTGTATCTCTTGCAATGCTTGGGAAATTCTCCTCCAAAATCTCTTGGAGCAGAGTATCTATACCTTTAAGACCATCCTTGTCTCCTTTGGGAATTCCTATAAGATGACTGTTTGATCTTTTGGAGTGATCCCACAACTCTCTCAGGGAGTGATTAGTTTTTGCTCTCCATTTGTCTGCCTCTTTGAACATTTGGGAATATTCAAAATCTTTGCCTTTAGTTTCAGAGATCCTTTCTTCTGCTTGTTCAACTCTATTGCTGAGGGATTCTACTATATTTCAGAGCTCCTCAACTAAATTTTTCATTTCCTTGAGCTCTACTATCTCTTTTCTCATTATGTCCGTATCTTTGGTGACTTTGTCTTTGAATTCATTAATTTCTTGAGACAACTTTAGAACTACTCTTTGGAATTCAATTCCTATCTTTACTTCCATTCTATTTATCTTATTTGCCATCCATATTCTGAATTTGATTTCTGACATTGCAACTATTTGTCTATGCATGGCATCTTCAGTTATATCTCCTTTGTTATTTCTTAGTGGGGGGGGTTGATCCACTTTGGTTATTCATGTTGCCAGAGTTCTTCTGTTGGGTCTCCATCATGTTTATTTTCCACGATTTGGTTATTAGAACTGGTAGGGTGATATTGAATTAGGGTTCCCAGGTAATAGAGATAACCTGTTACCAAAACACTAGGCTTTGTAATTGTGGCTTGTCTCCTACAACTTTACAAAGGCCCCTTTCAGAGTTTTGGCCAGAGACTCTGAGGACCTACTTGGTGAGATATTGCAAGCTAGCTCTGGTTTTTTTTTTTTTGTTGTTGTTTGTTTGTTTTGTTTTGTTTTGTTTTTCGAGATAGAACCTCAAGCTGTCACCCTGGATAGAGTGCTGTGGCATCGCAGCTCACAGCAACCTCCAATTCCTGGGCTCAAGTAAGTCTCCCGCCTCTGCCTCCCAAGTAGCTGTTACTACAGGCACTCGCCACAACGCCCGGCCATTTTTTGGGTGCAGCCATCATTGTTGTTTGGCGGGCCCGGGCTGGATTTGAACCCACCAGCTCAGGTGTACATGGCTGGTGCCTTAGCCCATTGAGCCACAGGCGCCAAGCTGCTAGCTCTGTTTTAATACCAGCCAACCTCTACCCTAACCTAAGAAGCCATAGTATTAGATTTAAATATTGGCTGGGAAGAGATACAAACAGCTGCGGCACCCAGCCTCCACCCTTCAGTTCTTTTCCACTATAGAACTTCAAAGGTCAACCTCAGAATATCCCCAGTGGATAGCCCAAGACATAGCAGTGTATCTCAGGCAGTGTAAACCCTGCTCATCGGGGAGGGATTCAAGGGTCTCCAACAGCACAATCAGAGCCAGGAATCCATGCCCCTGCCTGCCAGTTTCAGTCCACAGTGTTGTCCACTTCTCTGCTCACAGGCCCAGTTGGAACCAGGGTCCATGCCCCTGCCCACCTGTCTTAATCCACACCCAGCAAGCCTCTGCTTTCCAGAACAGTTGGAGTCAGGGGACCACACTCCTACCTGCCAGTCTCAGGGCACTGCCTGGCAAGCCGCTGTTCGCAGGTTCTGTTGGAGGCAGGGCACCACATTCCACCTGCAGGTCTCAGTCCTCACCCAGTTAGCCTCTGCTTAGGGGTTATGTTAGAGTCAGGGGACCATACTCTTGCCCTCAGGTCTCAGTCCACACCTGGAAAGCCTCTGCTCCCAGGCCCAGAAGGGGCTGGGGACCAGCACTGCCCACCAAACTCAGTCCACCACTCTCCATCTCTGGCTGCTGTCAAACTCAGGGCCACCACTCTCCATCTCTGGGTGCTGTCAGAGCCAGGGGTTCAACACCCCATACCACCATACACAGCCCAAACTGAGGGTCAACACCACCATTGCCCAGGCATAGTCATAACCAGGAGACACCTCCTCCCACCCAGTGTGCCTTTCTTCCAGCACCCTCTTTATTCCCCATTAGTCACAGATTCCATCCTGATGGTTGGTGGTCCACACTATGCCCAGATCTCTCAGGAAAAGACGCAACATTCTGCACTCTGCAGGGGGAGACTGCCATGAGAGGGGGGAAGGGTGAACTTGAAGTTTGAACTTGTGGGGGAAAATATCTGTTCAATTTTACACCTGGCGGGGTGGTGTCTAGGTTCATAAGTGGGACCTCCCTGGAAAAAGAGATCTGGTGTTTAGTGGCTCTTTCTAGCAAGGTAAAATAAGAGTTCTGTTATCCCCTACTCACTTGCAGATAGCTGCAGGGCCTCCTGCTTGTGGGAGGGGTCTCCTGTCCTCTAGTCGATAGGCTTTGTACCTGTTCCTTGTAGTTATAGTTTGCAGAACTTCTTTCTTGGTTCAGCTCCCACCTTTGGCTTCATAGAGTCCAATTCCATCCAGTTTTTCTCTCTCTGGTAAGGAGCCTCTGCCAAGGGTTGCTACCAGTCGGCCATTCCCAGAATTCCCGCCCAAACTTACACTTTAGAAAGCTGACTTTCATTGTTTGGAATCTATGCTTCCCAAACGATCTATCCTCACTCTTTTTGCTTGAATTGACAGTCTTTAAACTAGATTTTTGACCTTTTTGATTATTTTAGGTTCACAGAAGATAAATTTATATATTACAAAAATATAAGTCTCTCCATTCTAGGAATACTTATGAATCCCTTACCAAATCAAAATCGCAAATACACCTAAATATCATTGGCTCATTTTGCATCTCATGTACCAATCCAGTCTACCAAGTCATTGTCACATCATCAACAAATCTCTACTAAACGCTCCACAAATTGGCAGCCCACTTCCTCATGAGACTGTTCCATTGTTATAATCCCCTTTGAATCATAAATTTAATCCCTTCATTAAGCCCATAGCCTGTAGGAGATAATGGAAATAAAATCCACTACCAGATAGAATGCCTAGTAAGTATCACATGTGATCACATAATCCTATTTCAATTTTCTCACCTGATTGCCAAAGTCCATGTTGGTCAGGCGCCTAGGAGTTCCCCCTCCTCCCTTGCATCTTCCTTCCCCCACTGCCAGCATCTAGATGACTGGTGTGAGAACCCTGAGGTTCAAGAAATTGCTCCCAGAACCTTGACAAAATCTGACAAATATTTTATTTCTTCAGATTCTTCAAAGAGAACCAGATTATCAGCACAAACATCTTTCCTCTTGCTAACTTTATTGACCTCTGGAAGGTGTCCTTTGATGTATTTTAGACTTCATTAGACTAATGAAGTCTTTATCTCTTTGCATAGTTTACCAAAGACTCCTCAACAAAAAGAAAGAGAAAGAAGTTGATATCCAGGAAAGAACTCTCCTTCCCCCAATGTAAAGTTCTACCCTGAGCCCAAAGCTGCTGTGCACCATACTTTTTTCCCATCTTAATCTGAAAAAATACACTAAACCTCATCCCTTCTATTCAGTATCCTCTTCGGTAGAAGAAACATCACATTCAGTCTTGATTATCTCCATATTCCATACCTAGAGATGGGCTAAAGCCCCTTACTTCTCACCTTTGCAATCTATGTACAATTACAAAGTGATTGTTTATATTTTACACTTCCAGGAATAGAGTTCTCAAGAGATAAGAGTGCATTTGCTTTTCCCAGCTTTGTTTTTATGTTTTTCCAAGTTTTTGCATTAAACTAGCCTCAGTCTAAAATGGCCAGATTTTTTTTTCCCCCCACACAAATGGTTTTGAGCCCTTCTTCCAAGGCCACATCACTTGCACTGTTTAGATACAATTGTTCATTAGATCGTCTACAGTAGGTCTCAATTTCGATTTCAATTTCACACATGAAAAGTTCTAATAAGCTCTGAGGTAGAGTCTCCTGTTTAAGCATAATAATTTTCCAAGTAACAGTAGTGTTCAGAGTTGCTCAGAAACCAATGACCAGGTTGGACACAGAGTCTCATGCCTGTAATATTAGCACTCTGGGAGGCTGAGGCAGGAGGATCCCTTGAGCTCTACAGTTCAAGACCAGCCTGAGCAAGAGTAAAACCATATCTCTACTAAAAATAGAAAAATTAGGCAGATATTGTGGTGGGTGTCTCTAGTCCCAGTAACTTGGGAGGCTGAAGCAGGAGGATCAATGCCTTCCGGGAAGAAGTTTGAGGTTACAATAAGCTATGAAGATGCCACTCTACCCAGGACGATAGAGCAAGACTCTGTCTCAGAAAAAAAAATCTCAAACAAAACTCAAATTTAATTTTGAGATGTTATCAAAAATATCAAAATGTTTTAATCCTTAATTAGAATCACAGATTACTATGAAATAATACTAGTTATCTAGTTAACAAAGTTGTTGTTAAAAGATTTTATAGGCAAATAGAGAACATCACATACTGGTAAACAAAACTTAACTTTTTTAATATTGCAAAGAAAAGAACTTAAAAAGACAACATGAAGTACAGGAAATTATTTGGATAAAACATAAAATGTTTGTTTTCTGGGTACATTAGTCAAAGGTAAAGAAAAATCTTCCATAATCTCTTTATTAAGATCAGACCAATAATCTAAGAAAATGTTGCCTTTCTAGTTTTATATCAGTACACTTTCGACATCTGCCTTATCATTTTTTTTAATTTATAAATGAATTCATTCAGTCTTAGTAGCTTGACTACACAAAAAAATTCCTTTTAGCAAATCTTCTGCAACCTTTTTATATTTTTACATCAGTTTTTGTCCTACACTTTACTTTTCTTAGAAAAAATGCAAATTCTGTAAAATAATTCAAAAAGGTGTACTCTGAGCTGAACGTGACCACAGCATATGTCCCGCGAAGTCCTGGGAAAATGTAGCTGGGTGACAATTCGATCTTATACATTCATGGAAGCAGGCATTACAAATAAGATCCTAATTCACATGGAGGATGTATATTGGTTTGGCCTGAAGAGGCAGCACATTTCAAACAGGGCTTATAAGTTATAGGTGGATTTAAAGATTCTTTGATTTGTAAGTGGTTAAAGCAATGCTGCTTTGTCTAAAGGCTTAGCATGTTTTGACGTAAGATAAAGATGATTGTTAATCAAAGACAAGCCACTGGACATTTATCAAAACGCAAGTGATTTGTTAAGTAATTTTTTTTTTTTTTGAGACAGAGTCTCACCTTGTCACCTTTGGTAGAGTGCTGTGGTCTCATATCTCACTGTAACCTCAAACTCTTGGGCTCAAGTGATTCTCTTGCTTTAGCCTCAAGAGTAAGGGGGTCTACAGGCACCCACCACAATAACTGGCTATTTTTAGAGAGAAGGTCTCAGGTCTGACTCAGGCTGGTCTTGAACCTGTGAGCTCAGGCAATCCACCTGCCTTGGCCTCCCAGAGTGCTAGGATTACAGATGTGAGCCACAGCCCTAGCCTTGTTAAGTAAATTGATGGCCTGCAGGTTTGGCTTAATATATGGCCTTAGGCCTGTTAATGATTTAGTATCTCATTGTTACAAAGAATAATTCCAAAAGGAAAAATATATGAAAAGTGTGTCTGACCTCTCTTCTCCTCTGGTCCACAACTCAACTTTAAGGTTTTCTGGGGTCCCTTTGGCCAAGGGAGTGGCGTCCATTCGGTCTTCTGAGGAGCTTAAGATTTTTACCTGACCCTTTTTTCTCATTCTGAAACAACATTTCCTTTAGAATAAAATTACTTTATTTTATTCTGAACAAAAGCATGCCTTTCATAATTTTCCTTATCAAAAACATGCCTTACATTCTTTATATACCTCTCACTCTGCCATAGGGATTTGCTATTTCCTCCTTGAGCAATTTCTCATGTTCCTGAGAGACTCAGATTTATTTAGCCTTAGCATACAAAACAAGATGCTTAAAGCATATAAATGTAAGCCTCTGCTTAGTAATTAACATTTCAGTACTTTATCTTATTTAAAGATTGTTACTGATGAAGAGGGCCTGGCCACCTGTCACTGTCAGCCAATATGCAGAGATGGGTTTTAGGTCCACCAAGCCTTAGTTGTCAAAAAGGCCAGCAATCTGGAGAAGAATGAGAGTAGAATCTGCCTCAGTTGCAATTCTAAAGGAAATCAACCTAGAAAATTTTAACTTCATCTGATAGGTAACATCCAAGTAGTCTTCATTCCAGCAATGCAAAATTTTTAAACAACAGAAAGGTGATTTTCACTTGTAACAAAGGGTCCAAGAGAATCATCAGAGAAAACATTATATCATCAAAGTAACCTTTACCGATATCACAACACCTATCGTCTATGTGACTACCTCCTCAGAGTCTCCTAAGACAAACATCCTCACAGTCACAGTGAAACCTTAACTAGATGATCCCGGGGGTGAGAGGGAGAATGTGAGCTAAGCAGCCCAGCTCAAATGCCCTCTGCATTTGTTGAAATTTGTTGCAAGTAACTGAAAGGAAAAGTGAGTGGAAACTGAAGATAAAACTGGAGCAGCACAGGCAATGTGGATAGAGAATAAAAGTCACCCACACAAGTTTCAGGGTAACAGAAAGTTTAGAGCACTTCCAAAGACAGTGGGAAGTGGGTCCCTCTCATAGAGGAGAAAAGGTGGGAGAAACCATACTAGATATGTTTGCAAATAAACTTAAGATATGAAAAATGAGCAAGTAGGGGAAGGGGGGTCACGATGTATGGCACACCTCTTCAGGGTGGGACACAATTATAAGAGGGACTTTATCTAAGAAATGCAATCAGTGTAAGCTAATGAATCCCAAACAATAAAAAAGAAAAAACCAAAGAAAAGTAAGTATCAAAAAAAAAAGAGTAAACAGGCGGCACCTGTGGCTCAGTGGGTAGGCAAGAGAATCGCCTAAGCCCAGGAGTTGGAGGTTGTTGTGAGCTGTAAAACCATGGCACTCTACCCAAGGTGATAAAGTGAGATTCTGGCTCTTAAAAAAATAATAATGATAAAATTAAATTAAATTAAATTAAATTAAAAATAAATATAATCCTAAAATTGCAGGAGCCACAGAATAGAAACAGATGATCTATTAATATCAAGGCTGTCCTATATGAACCTACTATAAAAAGCTCTTTGACAGCAATCAGCAGGAGAAGGTGTTGTCATTCTAATGACAGATAAGTAGCTTCCAGTTGCACATTCTGCTCCAGTCAGAGCAAAGCCATTCCCATACACATGTATATTTATATCGTACCTTGACTGGGTGGATAAGAAATGCTAAATCAACTACAAACACTCTCCTTCCTGTCCAGGAAGGAATTAAATAGACTTCTCCAAAACCACCAGAGGTACTGCGTTCTGCCTTTGGGTGGCAGTGTCCAGTTCTGCCTGGTTGGGGTGTAGGGATCCTCGTTTACATGGAAAGGAATTTGTCAGAAACACAGTATAAGAGAAAGGCTCTTCTGGATGAGTTGCAGCTGTAAAAAGAAGTAATAAGTAGCAGTCAAACAAGTAGGTTTGACAAGTAGCATCTGCAGTGACTCTGCAGCCTGCAACTTACAGCACTCTCCTCACGTGCCATTAAAATCCAGACTCCTCTGAGCCTAACACAAGAAGGCTTTTGTCTTCTGGTCTGCAAAATGGAATGGCAGGTATCTTAGAGAGTCCTGGGAAATTTGCTCACAATCAAACAGCAATGGGAATAAATTCATACCTGAGAGTGGTCCACAAGGACCTGGGTGGTCAGGAGACGTGTGGTTTACAGGGACCTGTGTGACCTGCGGGGACCTGTTAGACCAACTTGAGGCCCTGTGTGGATCTATGGGGATCTTTAGGATCTACAGGACCTGTGTGATCTGTGGGAACCTGTGCTGTCTATAGGACCTGTGTGACCTGTTTTCAGCAGCTCAGACCTGCCTGGACTGCACACAGAGGTTCCCCTTCGCCCAGGCTTTGGTCATTCCTCTGGCGTTTACAGGTTACTTTCTCTGCCTGAGCCACAGGCTTCCTTCCTCCCTACCCCCACCCCTCTCCTCCTCATCAAGGAGGCAACATAACCCCCAACAACACCCCCCAAAGTGGTCAACACCTAAAAGACCCCTTTCTAGTTATCTCCCTGTTGTCTTTCTTCAACCCCCTCGCCCTGATCCCAAACTCTGGCTGCACCTGCTCACATACTATCTCTCTGCTGTGGCTGGAGAGAAGGCCTCCATGTCCAATGGGGTGAGCAGCCCACACAGTGGGGTCAGTAAGAAACAGCAGCACCATCCATGGAGGGGTCAAATGGAAGGGTCTTTATGTTCATATTGAAAAGCAAAGTGGGTAGAAATAATTTTTAGCAACCTGCTGTTATGCATTTGTACATTTGAACAATTAACTCTGACTGAAAGTCCCTCAAATGTTGTGGGAGCAGGGCTGGATATGTCATATGTTCTATGATACAGCAAAGACAATAGACTAACACTATTCAGGTGGTTTATTTTTTTTTTATGAGGCCCTCAGGCTAGTTCTTCATGGTTATGGGCTGAACTATAATCCCCAAAACTCACATACATGTATTGAAGTCTTAACCCCTTAGAATGTGACTGTATTTGAAGATAAGTTATTTAAAGAGGTGATTAAATGGGGGCTATGGGATGGGCCCTGATCCAATCTGATTAGTGATGTCCTTATAACAAGAGAAAATTAGACATATACAGAGGAACAACGATGTGAAGACATAGCAAGAAGGTAGTTAGCTGTCTGCAAGCCAGGGAGGGACCAACCTACCAACACCTTGATCTCAGACTCCCAGCCTCCAGCACTATGAGAAAAAAATGCTTGTTTGTTTCCGCCAGTCTGTGGTTCTTTGTTACAACAGCCCTGACTAAGACACGGGCCTGCCACCACAGAGAAGGCAAGCGTAGGAGAATTTCCACAAGCCAACTACAGACATCCACCACATAGCATGTCAATAATTATCTTAAACATAAATGGTCTAGATATACAGATCAAAACAACAGAGACCAGTTTGATAGAATCAAGTTACCAACCCACCCAGGAAGAATCCCTTTTCTGGGAAGCATGTCCCTCCCAGGACATAGTGAATGGACCCACCTCTTCCAGGATAAAGAATGAGCAAGCGGCAGCCTTCATCAGTCTGCCCCAGCCCCTCCTCGTTCTCGGCTATTCCACAACCACACTTGAGTCAGCACTTGTCCAGCCCTTTCCTGGGGCCAGTGAGTGGCCACTGGCAGGAACAGTCAGGTCCTCATACAGCCATGCTGCCTGGACACTCTCACCCATGACCTGCCATTTGGAAGTATCACAAGGTGGCAGCCAGTTTCACCCTTATCCCACTATGGTCTCCCCCTTGCAGAAGCATGGCATTTCTGTCTCTGTATCCTCTGACTGCCTCTTTCTTGCCTGACTCCCCTGGTGTGTGTGTGTCTCTCTCTCTCTCTCTCTCACACACATACACACACACACACACACACACAGACTCCCTTGAATACTTCTCCTTTCTTTCCCTGCTCTCCTGCCTCCTAACACCTCCTCTTCCCTGTCCTCAGGCCCCAGACCAGATGTCATCTCCTGAGCCATACCACTCTGTATCCTGCCCCAGTGACCAGCTCACCTGCCGGAGGCTGGCCTGCGGTGGGCAGAGGCTGGGGACACATGAACCAAAGCCCAGAGCCAGCTCTATGGAGTGAATCTTTCACGAAACTAGAAAGAGGGCACCCACCATGTTCCCAGCAAGCTGGAGGGTAGAAGTGTAGGAACCGAGCCTTCAGAAACAGGTGCCAACTATCCAGCCTCAAAGAGTGTGTCAGAGGTTGAGATGAGGCTGGCTGGGGGGGCACTCCAGCCCCAGGAGGAAAATGTGAGCCAGAAACAAGCCCTGAAGCAAACAGCACCAAGAGCTCAGCCACGTAGGGGAGAATCTGAAACTATGAGTATGCCCCTCGCACCAGCAGACCCCCATCTGTGACTTGACCAGGTCTTCACAAAGACTCTAAATGTAGGAATGTTGCAGGAGAGGAAACTGAGGTTGAGTGAGGTGGAGAAACCATCAAGAAAGGCCAGCTAGGTTTGGGCCTCGTAGCACAGTGGTTACAATGGCCACATACACCGAGGCTAGTGGGTTCGAACCCAGCCCCGGCCAGCTAAACAAAAATGGCAACTGCAACAAAAAAATAGCCGGGGGTTGTGGCAGGGGCCTGCAGTCCCAGCTACTTGGGAGGCTGAGGCAAGAGAATCACTTAAGCCCAAGAGTTGGAGGTTGCTGTGAGTTGTGAACCACGGCACTCTACCAAGGGCACTCTGTCTCAAAAAGAAAAAAAAAAAAAGAACAAGAAAAGGAAAGGCCTGCCAATTGGCCACCAGCACTTCTGAGTCCTCCCACCTCCAACCCCAGCGGGAGAGAATCCCAGTGCCCGTGGAGAATGTGGCCTTACCAGTCTGCAGGCGCCTTCCTAGGCTCTGGCTCTGGTTCCACCAGACCTATTTACCACCCCAGAAATCATAGACCACTGCGAGCAATTGATGAACAGTTTTGTCCATAGCGTATTGGTTCTGTCCTGCTTGAGGAGGCTCGGCAGACCCCCTGGTACCCTGGTGGACTCCGTCTCCATCTGCACGTCACTCGCCCTCGCTCAGCCCGGGCTCCTGACTGCTCCTCTGGACTAACTGTAGCTTCCCTCATCATGAGTGAAATAGAGCCTTTAACATGTGTGATTGTAGAAGGATGACCTTTTCTTGAAGGAAGATTCCCCCACCACCTCCTTAGGGTGTCTGCAGAACAGCCTGATGAGAGCTTTTGCTGATATAATGCACGGTTAAGGGCCGCTGCCCCTTAGAACCGGGAACATGTAACCAAAAACATTCAAGCATCCTTGGGAGGCATGTAGTAAACTGTTGCAAAGGCATTCAAGCACCCCAAAGGTGTACGGGTCCCCCTCACTCTGCTCCACGGTGTGAGAGTGAGCTTCTGCCCACACGTTCAGCTCCACACACACCTGTAACCTGATTCTGTTCACTCCACGACTCCTCGAGCTTTCTCCCCACTGTTTAGCTCACAAAAGTCTTTCGTTGGCAGGATCTTTTTATTTCCATAACACACATATTCATTTTATATCTGTATGACAATCATGATTTTTTCCCTTTTTAAAATTTTAACAAAACACTCACTGAAGCACACCCCGAAAGGAGAAACTGTATCTGAGGCTGCCGCCCCAGAGCACTGACTACGCTAGAATGATGTAAAGGCCCTGAAGGCCAGTGCCATGGCTCACACCTGTAGTCCCAGGGAGGACGATCCCTTGAAGGCTAGGTGTTCAAGACCAGTAGTGAGACCCCATCTCTGTAAAAAATTAGTGGGCATGGCGGTGCGTACATATGGTCCTAGCTACTAGGAAGGCTGAGACGGGAGGATCCCCTGGGCCTTCGGGAGTTCAAGGCTGGAGTGAGCTGTGATTGTGCCACTGTACTCCAGCCAGGGGCACAAAGCGAGATGCTGTCTCTTAAAAAACTAAATAATTAAATGGAATAAAGAACTGAGATTTGTGCATGCATTTGCCTTCCCCTATGAAGTAGAGAGAACCTAGTGCTGTCCTTTTAAACTTCCACCTGCCTGTTGAATGCACATGTGTACACATGTGCACAATCACACACAGATGTGTGTACTGTGTGCCTGTCTGTGAAGAATACGCTGCTGGGGCACAGTCCAAACTCTCTCTCGAATGGTGAGCCAAGCCTCAGGGAACTCATTTTGCATTTGAGGATAAGAGTCAGGGACAGACTCAGGCAGGACCATTCATGGAAGGGAGGTCCCCAACAGCAATCGCTTAATAAACACCGGTTATTAGCAAGAGCTCACCTCGGCAGAGCTTATCCCACCACTTAAATTGGTCAGGAATCTCCGTCCTTCATGGACAGTCGATCTCGAAGTTGACCACCCAAAGAGCTGTAACAAGGTTAACTTACAGAGGTGGTCAAAATAAGGAGATAGGTGTTTGTACATGTGGAACACGGACCATCTAGGAAACTTGGGTCAGCTTAAGGCAGCAGTCAATGTAGGGAGGGGTCAGCTATGGAGGTTCTACTGTATTTGGTAACTGAAAAAATATCGGGCACAGCAGAAATGTTTCTTACGCCAGCACTGCTTTCTTTCTTTATTTGTTTATTTTTTAGCACTGCCTTCTTATATAAATTAAGCTTAATGCCCAGGCTGTGATAAATTTGATGGTATTTTATTAACTGTTGCAAATGTACCAAGGAGTATTTAAATATGAGTAAGGTGAATAGGAAACCAGATGCCCAAATTCACAAAGTCTAACTTGGGAAACAGCAAATCACTGATGCCCAGGAGGGCTCCCCTCCCACCAAATGCACCTGGCCTCCCCATGGAGGAGAACATTCCTGCCCTGAACTTGAGGGAGCTCAATTTCTTTTCTTTTCTTTTTTTTTTTTTTCCAGTTTTTGGCCAGGGCCTGATTTGAACCCACCACCTCCGGTATATGGGGCCGGCACCCTACTCCTTTGAGCCACAGGCACCACCCTGGGTGCTCAATTTCTGGTGGGATTTTCCCCCTAGTCTTGCTGTACGATATACATATTCTCAAACAAGATACTATTTATTTTTTAACTTCATATAAATGAAGTCTTGCTTTACGAACTATTCTACAATTAGTGCTTTGCACTTAAACTGCTATCTGTGCGGCTGTTCTGCACTGATGGAGCAGCTGTTTGCACCTGTTCTCACAGTCTTGTGCTGTCTGCTCACACCCAGTGCTGTGGGTCTGTTCTCTGGCACCTGGATATTGGGGAGCTTGCAGCTTTTGCTGCCGAGGAACACTATTGTCCACATCTCCTGAGCCACACAACCCTCTCGTGAAGGCTTAGGAGTGGAATCACCAGATCCCAGGAAATAAATGCCTGGCCTTAACGAACGCATGGCTTACTGCCAGGATTAATGAAACAGGTATGAGAGACACATTTTTAATCTTCTAAAATACTTCATTGTCCCTCCTGTCATTTATAAAGGCAGACCACACTTCTCCTGGTTTCTGGTCATCGTGGCATTACTATGGTGTGCAGCTGGACCGGAGGCAGTGGCCGGGAGGGCCAGCAGGATAGACGGGGCGCCTGTCACTGCCACGTCAAAGCACAAGCTACGTGAATGAGTGTGACCGCTCCCCGTGGTGAACGTGGCTCACTAGTGATGTTCGTATTTCCCAATTTACAAAGTGTCACACAGTTTTTGCAGTTTGACTTTCATGTCCGTGGATGCCGTTCTGAGCACGGTGGAGAACTCACTGACAGACTCCCACTCCGGGTAACTCGCTCCATCAGAACCAACCTGTGTTCCCAATACTCTGCCTTGCTGAAAACGCTGCAAAGTGAAGCATGTTGGTGTCGTGGTGTCCTTCTCTTCCTGTCAGGGCTGAAATGCAGGCGGGTAGAGGAGGAGGCCGGAGTCCAGGAGGTGGCGTGAAGAGTGTGCACAGGGCCCCGTCCCCAGCAGGAGTTCAGGCAGCATTTGTCTGAGAGCATTTACAATGTCAGCTCCAGAGATATCTCAGTAGCCAAACTAAACCAACACGTCTGGATGTCACAGGAGGACAGTCATCATGTCTACCCAATCAGAAGGGCTGTTGTTCGGCTGGCATTTCCCCAGTGTCAGGCACTGTCACACATCAACGGAGATTCTCAAGGGGTCGGTGACCTGCCCTACCTGGCACAGCCAGCAGTGGGCAGTGCGGGGCCAACTCCGGAGGTTGTACATTACTGGAAGCTGTTCCCTGCCTCGCCCCACTGGCACAGTGGACAGGTTCTGGGATCCTCCCTCCCCCTCCAGACACCTCAGAGAGGCGGGAGCCCTTCTCTGGCTGACAGCAGCCTCCCCTGTAGCCTTCAGTCCTGTCTGCTAACAGGTCAACTGTTTCTGCATCTTTTTTCTTTACTCTATCAAAGATGTCCTCCACAACCCGGCAGGGGGACCCCACCCAGCCACACCGGCATGGGTTGAGGTGTGTAAAGAACCAGGCTCTGTATGAGCCCTGCCTGCATCGTCCCCACAGCCCCTGGCCTGGCCGGCCAGGCACGCCCAGGCTCAGGCATGCTGACCTCCACTCAGGACACGGGAGTTGCACGGGCTAACCACAGGCCCTGGTGGTCGGAGGCCGTGGAGAGACCGACCTACACTGGATCAGGCACCCAAAGGAGCGCAACGACATCCAGTAGACGTTGAGGCCATTTAGGAACTTGGGAGACAGAAAGGAACACTCAAGAGTGGCCTGAGGCAGAGGGACACGAGTCCAGCACTGCCGCTCACGCTGCCAGGACCACTGGCCGTTAGCAGACGGCCCCAGGCGCATGGACAGCCAGCCTCCAATAAGGGCCCTTGAAGTGTTGAGGAAGAAACAAAAAGGTGAACGGCCAGGGTGATTTCATGGCCCCTAGAGCTTGAGAAGGTGGACAGAAGAAAATGTTGGATCCTGAGTGGGTCTCTCTACTCCTGGCACCTAGAAGGGCACGTGGGCTCAGTAGATGGCAAACATGTCCCAACACTGGGTGCATCTCTGGATGATAGGAAAGAGGCTTTCAAAGAGTGTCACACCATGGTCCCCACACAAATCCCTGCTCCCCTCAAAGCCACACAACAAACTGCAAAGCAAAGCTCAGTGCCCACCAGGAAATCAGCCCATCCCAATCAGGGGAAAGGGAATTTCACACCAGAAAGGGGCCACATTGGTAGAATTGAGAGCACGGGGGACCCAGAAGCCAGCAACACCCTAAGACCCAACTGCCCTACCCTGGGGAACCCAGGCCTGTCCAAGAAGTGGCTGTTGCCAGATTCACCCGAGACAGAAGAGGGGACACCCTGGATTCACCCCATCTGCCCCACCTCCTTTTCAAAGAGAAACCACACACAGAAGCCAAGAACTTGGTGTCTGGGAGTGTCAGCAGGCCAGGAAGGGCGGCTAGGCCACCATGCCAGGGCAGACGCCACAGGACAACCCGTCTCGAACACAGGTGTATCGTTCTGGCCCAGGTACTTATATCACAATCGCTCTGGCTAGCAGTGGGAGAATGGACGGGAGAACTGACTAAGCTGATGCAGAAGGTTCCAGGAGTTTTCCTGAATTCAACCTGCAAACTGTTTACACGTGCATATTCAGATACACACTTATTTCTCAAGCACTGGCTACCTGCTTCTTTGGTTTTCAGGTGTCTTTCATTTGTAATACAGAATTTTAAAAAATGCACTAGGAAATGAGTTTTCTGGCACTATTATCGGATTTCTTGATTCATGACATAAAATTTGACCACTGGCTCGGCGCCCGTAGCACAAGTTACAGCACCAGCCACATACACCAAGGACCGAGGGTTCAAACCCAGCTAAACAATGACACCTGCAACAAAAAATAGCTGGGCACCTGTAGTCCCAGCTACTCAGGAGACCGAGGCAAGAGAATTGCTTAAGCCCAAGATTTTGAGGTTGCTGTGAGCTGTGATGCCTTGGCACTCTACCGAGGGCAACATAGTGAGACTCTTGTCTCAAAAAAAAAAAAAAAAAAAAAACCTGAGAAAAAGCTGAAAAAAATCACTATGAGAATTCAAAAGTCTGAAAATTTTCCCTAGAAATTGTTTAAATATTTAATAGAATGTTCTTGAAGAAACCCAAAGACAAGACTAAAGTAGCTGAAAATGCTCCCATGAAGCTTAAAAAAAAATTTCCCAAGGTGATTAATCTATGATTCTCTATTTCAACTGCAACCTGATTTTCAAGATTCCTGAGTAAACAGTACTCAAACTCACACGATAGGAGGTTTAGGCAATGGTTTTATTGGCAAGTCATCACAGCAGCATGTCCCGGGAGGCTCAGGTCCGGATCTGGGCCTTGCCCAGGCTCTTCTTGATGAAGTAGCCCACCAGCCGCTGTGGCCTCTGCTGGTACTCGGCCAGCACCTCATGAGGACTGGTGATCTGGTCCCCTTCCAGGCGGTCCAGGAGGGTGACACACACCACTGCCGCTGCACAGAGCAAAGACCACATCAAGGCAAAGTTCCAGATCCCTAGCACTCAGTCCCCTGATCCCTAGCAGTCAGAGACTGAAGGACCGGAGAGCTGTTCTGCCACCACTCAGGAAACAGGCTGGAGGGTCAGACAACAGGGCACTTAAGGGGGCAGGCGCTGCTCTGCGTCCAGGCACCCAGCAGGTCGCGCCTTCCTCTCTGACAGCGCCCTGCCCTGTCCTCTTATTCTCTTCTTCCCTCCTCTTCCGAAAGAAACTCTCGGCCAAGTCCAAGGCCAGCTCAACACCACCCTGTACTGCCTTAAAGGCATGTCATCACTGAGGTGACACGGATACAGGGACTCAGGAAGGTAACTCTGGCCCTGATGTGGTGAGGAACTTGGGG
Source organism: Arctocebus calabarensis (assembly GCA_963573935.1). Lineage (NCBI taxonomy): Eukaryota > Metazoa > Chordata > Mammalia > Primates > Lorisidae > Arctocebus > Arctocebus calabarensis. The sequence continues at coordinate 31,319 of CAUYON010015388.1, forward strand.
GTGGGTTAACCCCAGTTGAGGGAGCCAAGAGCTTTGAAAGCCGAGTTCTCTACAGGGCTGGAGGCAGTCTCCCCAGATGCTCTCCTGACCTCAGTGGGGCAGGTCTTCTCCACCGACTTTCCTACCCCACTCAGCAGCCAGGGGGATGGGGGGAGGAGCACCCACAGACCTCGAGGATCGTGCATTTGCTGGGAGGTGACCAAAGGACATTGAGCACAGGGTTGTGGAGAAGCCACCTCATTCAGAAACTGATTTGGGGCAGGGTGTCCAGAGACAGAAACTGGCATTTCTGGCAGGGTGTCCAGAGCCAGAAACTGGTGCTCTGGGAGGAAGGGTCCTCGAAGGGGCTCGAGGCTGAGCAGCAGAGCACAGAGGGCTGGAGGGGCTGAGGTCAGCTGAGCTGACACCACCTACCTCGGAGGCCACAGGCGCTGCACATGGCCGCGAACACGGAGGATTCCATCTCGATGTTCCGGATGCCGGCAGCGTAGGCGGCCCGCAGATAGGCCTGCTTGTCCTTCTCGGTGTAGGAACAGAAAGCACCGTCTAGTCGGCCTTGGCCTGAAGCACACACAGAGACGTAAGAACCGCATGCACACAGTAAGCTCCTACTGTACACGGCACATGCCACCCACCAGGACTCGGGGACAGGTGAGACCCATCTGGGTCCTGGCCATCCGTTCAAGCAGGCCGTCGGAACCACGGCAGCCCGCGGGGGAGGCAGGCTCACAGCCAGTCTCACCTTCATAGAAGTCCAAGGTGCACATGGTGTTCCCCACCACTGTGGCGAACTCGCTGAGGTCGATGGAACACTGCATCAGTTTCTGCACCAGCTGCTCATCCAGGTCTGTGCTGCGGACCACCCGCTTCCCCAGGACCATCTGCTCAAACTCCGGCTTGAAGCAGGCGTCCACGGCCTGCCGGGTTATGACCACAGAGCCCGGCTCCAGACCTGAAGAAAGAGGCAGACGTCGAGACTGTGCGGCCGGGCACGTGGGAACAGCAACCAACCCCACCAATACACCAAAACGTGGAGTCGGGTTTTTTGTTCCAAAAAAGCACAATGATCCATTTTCCCATTAACGGTTTTTTTCAGGCTATAAAAGTAATTAACACATGATCATTGCAAACATTATGGAAGGGAAAAATGAAAAAAAAAAATTGCCAGGAACCTCCCCATCCTTGGTCCCATGTCTGTGTCTCCAATCACTGCTGTTTGTCACTGTCATACAGGTCACCATGTGTTTAATTGCTCCCCGTTTTGTACCTTCTCATTAAGATTTCAAGCAAATATGTGGAAAATAAACAAGCAACAAGCAAACTAGACAAATACAACAGACTGTCACATACCCAGCTTAGCGATTACCAGCTCCAGGCAACCCAGCGTTCCTCCAGGACTGAGGCTGTTAGTTATAGCTCACCTGTTTGCTACACATAGATTCCCAGAATAGGGACATTATTCTGCTCCTTATTCTTTTGTCTTATAATTTACACGTAATTAGACTATTGTTCAGAATGTGTGTGTTCCCCCCAAATCTGTATGTTGAATGAAATTCTCATCCCCAAAGCAATGGTATCAGCAGATGGGCCTCAGCGAGGTGATCAGCTCAGACAGTGAATGGGATTTGGTGACCATACAGAGGAGGCCCCAAAGAGAACCTTCATCCTTTCTGCCATAATGAGGACGCAGCTAGGAAGCCAGCCATTGCTGGACACTGAATCTGCTGGAGCCTTGACCTTGGGCTTTGAGCCCCCTGACTGTGAGAAAAGCCACCCAGTCTATGATGGTTCTTGCTGTAACAGCTGGACCAAACTAAGATGACCTCAATACTTTGCTGATACTTATTTCAATGCAAAATTAGTTTTAATAAACCTACAGCAAGGAACAAGAAGTCAGATAATCTTTTCTAGAGCTCTCCCATTGGTTGTTTCTGTGAAACACAAAATACAGGGCTGACCACTAAGACCCCCAGCTGTGTCATTTCACACCCACATTTACCTGAACTTTCTTTCCCTTGCTGCCTTCCCTGCTCTGGGAATTCAAAGCATCCTCTAAGGGGCTTCTTCCAGCATTGAGGCTGGAGCTGAAGGGAAACGTGAGTGATGAGTGCACAGGCCTGGAGTGTCCGTGCCCACTGGGAGTCCGGCGTCACCCTCCACTGCACACCCCTCCTGTGCGGGCTCCTGCTCTGTGTCCTTGCACCTTCTTAGACATACCCCCTGGCTTTCCTGAGCTGCTTCTGTTCTCAGGTCTCTCCACTGCACTGAACTTCCTCCCAAGCAGCTGCTGACATAGCCCAGATCTTGCCACTACCTTCCCCGACCTGTTCACATTTCGGGATCAGTGGGGACACAGTTTCACATTCTTCTATCAGTGGGGCCCAGAGGTGCTGGGTTTTGCTTTCCAGCTAGTCATTCCATCTTTATGGGGCAATTATGGAGACTCACAATCTATACTACTCCTTCCAGAATTCTCTATCATCATTGATTTTAAAAATTTCTTTTGAGGCTCGGCGCCTGTGGCTCAACGGGTTAAGGCACCAGCCACATACACCTGAGCTGGCAGGTTCGAATCCAGCCCGGGCCCACCAAACAACAATGATGGCTGCAACCAAAAAATGGCCAGGCGTTGTGGCAGGCGCCTGTGGTCCCAGCTACTTGGGAGGCGGAGGCAAGGGACTCGCTTGAGCCCAGGAATTGGAGGTTGCTGTGAGCTGTGATGCCACAGCACTCTATCCAGGGTGACAGCATGAGGCTCTGTCTCAAAAAAAAAAAAAAAATTCTTTTGAGTAAGAACTCAAAAACAATTTTTCTGGAGTTGCTGGCAGACCCAGGCCTGACATACATAGCTGAGTCTATGGCTGATGGCAGTGGAGACCAGGTCCTGGGAATGACTTCTTTGAACTCGGAATTCTGACCATGCAAACACAGATTTCACACGGCAATCTCTCTTAATAGGACCAAAAGAAAAAAATAAGATAACGTGTTCAGAAGATTTGGAGTCCTAAAGCAAATCCCCTTTCTAAATTTCAGAATTATACACAGGCCGGGCCACTAACACCGAGCCTAAACTTGCTCTAGGTCAAATGCTGCTTTTTTCCATCAGCTCCAAGCACATCAGTGGGCATAAGAATTGCTGGAACCCAGTTCTAAACAGAAAAACTAGCACAGAATTAGAACCCCAGAGAGTAGGACAATTTATTTAAAACAAATTTGCCCCAGGGTGCAGGAGCTTTCACCTGTAATCCTAGCACTCTGGGAGGCCAAGAAGGGTAGATTGCTTGAGCTTAGGAGTTCCAGATCAGCCTGAACAAGAGGGAGACCCTGTATACTAAAAATAGAAAAACTAGCCCAGCATTGTGGCAGGTGCCTATAGTCCCAGCTACTTGGAGGCTGAGACAAGAGGATCGCTTGAGCTCATTAAGTTTGAGGTAGCTGTGAACCGTGACGCCATAGCACCCCGCCCAGGGGAACAGGGTGAGATTCTATCTCAAAAAAACAAAACAAATTTGCCCAATACTTTTCCTCATAAATCAGCTATATTTCAGCATTTCATTTTCTCATTAAATCCTATTCTTAACCATCTTTGTTTTTTAAAACACATGTCGACTGGGAAATTTTGAGCTCATTCAAGCACACTTATCTTAGTTCTGTATTCCACCTCTCTCTTCCCCCCTGTGACTTTCCCGAAGGTTTTCTCGTAAGGTGCTCCAATCCTTGCAGGAACAGGGAGGAGGAGAAATGAGCAAAGGGAAGGAGAGAACAGAGAAAGAAGAGGGGGGATTAGAAAGAGTGAACAGAGACAGTCAAGCAAACAAGAAGGCCCAGAGGGACAGACCCTCAAAAATGAGCTTCTGTGCACGCACAGGGCCTGCCTGGACCTGTCTCTAGGGAGCGAGCTGGGAGAAGTACCAAAACAAGCTTCATGTCACGCTTCCTGTTAAAAGTGCTGCTTGAATAAAACCAAGGAAGAAACCCTTTGTCCCCAGTCCCACGCCACGCTGGAGGTGCCTCAGGAAGCTCCAGTCCCTTCTGCAGTCACAGGTCACAGAGGCCCTCTGTGGACCTTACCTATCCCGCCGGAAGTACCGATGCGGATGACAGTGACATCGGAGCACCGGGCGTGGTACAGCAGCTTGATGAGTTCATGCAACATGATGGAGATGGAGGGAATGCCCATCCCATGCTGGAACCAGGGAGAAATGCAACGTTAAGCCACAGCTGTGCGTCACTGGGACACTTCAATCTAATATGCCCATCGTGGAAGATGAAATTTAAAGCACACATTTTAAAACTGTTAACCCTTGGCAAACTTACAAAGTATATGCAAATCTGCTATAGAGAAGGTGACCCCATCTGATCCACATAACTTGTCAACTAGGCAGCAAGTGAAGAACCAGAGGCCCAGCAGGGGACGTACCAGCCATCACTGCTGAGTAACAAGCAGCCCCTTCTGGCACTTTAAGCCCTGCATAAACCCCACCCCACTCCCACACGCTTTTTGTCTCTCTCCATTTTTTTCTCTACCCTTTCTGCTTCAGCTAAACTAAGTAACTGGCTGGCCCTTAGCCCACTGGACACAGGACCCCTCGCTGACTTTTCCACCAGTGCCTCATGTCTCAGCATCTCTGTACACTCCCCCCCAGCCCTTCCCTTCAAAGGCCTCCCTGGGGTCACATCTTTCTTAACAGCCCTCCCTGGGATGCCCTCAGCCCTTTCCAGGTGCTGTTCCAGTGGCAGAGTCCTATGTCAAAGGTACCCGTTTACAATCTGTCCTGGTGTCTTACACACAGGAGGTGCTGCCACAAATGATCAGGAACTGAACCGTGATTTGGGTGCCTGATGTGTCCTAGGTGGTTGATATCACTACAGCCCTCAGCTAACCAGTGAGGTCGAGCGGGGTGTGTCTGGTCAGAAGGGGTGTCCCTCCAAAAGTCTGTAGCCCTTCATTTATACTATTGCTGACAAAGGAAATGAAAATCAGAAAGTGGGAAGACGTCTTTGGTCGAATACTGAGCATTTCTGCATGGCCTCTCACTGCTACCTCAAACTCTGCTATAAAATAACACATTCCCTGTGACAGAAACTTATCTGTGACTCTCCTTACAGAACACACCTCCTGAATGCCCTGGGCACCCTCACCTGCCACCTTCAGTGTGCAGGTGTGAAAGGCAGTGTCCCTGCCTTTGTGTACTTAGTTGTCCCTGGACACTGAGCCTGGAGGGCAGGAGCCTGGGTCCCTTTCCTGTCTGTATATCAGCCATGTGCAGTAAACAAGTGTGAGGGAACATCAATCCGAATGGCAGAGGGGTGGGGCAGGGGCTGCAGAGCCTGGAAACCAAGCCCAGGTGCAGGGGGTACTCACACTGACAGACAGCACCGGTCCTACTTTATACATGGCATAGCGGTCAGTCCCTGCGCAGATGTTGGGATATTCTGCGTCCGGGCGGTCAAGGCCCAGCTGTGCACCAACGTACCTGATGAAGGTGTTCATCCGGGAGGGGCTTCCACCAACACACACAAACTGCAGCCAGAGAACAGAGACCCCGTCAGTGCACTGTGTACACCAGGAGTCCACAAAAAGGCCAGCAGCCTCAGCATCACCTGGGAGCCTGCTAGAAACACAAGTTCACGGGCCTCGTCCAAACCTACTATGTGTGAGAGGCCCAGCAGTCGGCTTTAGTGAGCCTCCCTGGAGAGTGTTCCACAGGGGTGGACCACAGCCCCAAATGCAGCCAGCTCCGTAAACTCAGGAATCTGGACTCTGGTTCACTTCTGAGAAGGGGGTGCCAGTTCCTAGCTTACACAGGCACCCTCCATCACGTGGGGGACAGCTCAGGGTACTGAAGAGAATTTGTGTTTATAACGAGACGGTGGGGTCCTCATCGTGTGACCAGAGCCTCACAGCCCAGCGACAGGGTGGGCTACTCAGCAGAGGCTCCCTCTCACCTGGTCATTTGAGTGCTGATCTGCCAATGTTTGGAAAGAGCCAGGACCCTAATGGGAGTTTTAAGTATTGCTGGCAGAGCTTTCTCAGAGAAGTAAACACTTTAATTTTTGGAGCATCATTTAAGAAAACTTTTTGTTTTGCAAAAAAAAAAAAAAAGAAAGAAAGAAAGGAAAAAAGTAAATATGTTTTGAAGAGATTAGGGATAAAAAGATATGTAAACATATAAAAGAAACTTCAGTAGTCCGGGATAATGATCACCAGAGCCAGAGATTAATGTCACGGGATGAACGGACACTGAAAGAAGACCACATAGAGAACTGTACACAATTTGAAACCAAGAACTCAAGAGCTGGTGGGGCACAACCCAGTCACTGAATTACAATGTCACGTACTAGCAATAGATTCCAGGGTCCTGTTGCATTGTGATTTTCAATTCCAAGGTAGTTCATCTTTACCCGTGGGGATTAGATATACAAACGTCCTCTGCTAACATAAATCAGAACTGAGAGGTTTAAGACTTTTTAGGGCAAATGGACTGAAAGCTGCATGAACCATAAAAAAAAAAAAAAGCCATTAAAGACAATTAACTAAACAGAATATCAACACGCATCTCTTCTCTTGGATCTGGAAACTTTGGTTTAAGGCTGTGCACAGTGGCTCACACCTGTAATCCCAGAACTTTGGGAGGCTAAGGTGGGTGGATCGCCAGAGCTCACAAGTTTAAGACCAGCCTAAGCCAGAGCAAGACCATCTCTAAAAATAGCTGGGTGTTGTAGCAGGCGTCTATAGTCCCAGCTACCTGGGAAGCTGAAGCAAGAGAATCGCTTGAGGCCCGGCGCAATGTCTCACCTGCAATCCCAGCAATTGGGAGGCCGAGGTGGGTGGATTGCCTGAACTCAGAGGTTCAAGACCAGCCTGTGCAAAAGCGAGACCCCGTGGCTAAAAAATAGCCAGGCGTTGTGGCAGGCGCCTGTAGCCCCAGCTATTTAGGAGGCTGAGGCAAAAGAATCACTTAAGCCCAAGAGTTTGAAGTTACTGTGAGCTGTGATGCCACAGCACTCTACCGAGGGTGACGAAGTGAGACTCTGTCTCAAAAAGAAATAATAATAAAAATTAAAAAAAAATTTGATAAACACAAGTTCACGAACCTGCCAGCTGTCCCCTCTCTGCTATTTGTGAGGAAGTCCACCTGAATCATTTAGGAGGCTGAGCTTAAGACAGGTGCTGAGAATTAAAAGCCTGGCTATTTACCTTCACATCTCCAAACATAGCTGGGAAATCATGTGTGCCAGTGCTGAGATTGAAATGATAGAGAACATCTTCTTTCATTGTTGCCACATTTGGATTTGAAAGTCGGACAAGGTGGTCGCTGTAAAAAAAAAAATAAATAAAATAAAGGGGAGGGTTTATAGAGCGCCAGCACTCGGTGGCTGACTTTATCACAGAGTGCCCTATGTCAGCAAGACTAGAGGCAGCAGGTGGGAGAAAGCCAGATCCCAGGAATAAGACACCCCAACTCTGAGGTCCCCACTCCTGTACCCTATGCTTCCCTTCCTCCTTCCTCTTAAGCCCTCTTTCTTTTCTTTTTGTTTTTTGCAGTATTTGGCCGGGGCTGGGTTTGAACCTGCCACCTCCGGCATATGGGGCCGGCGCCCCACTCCTTTGAGCCACAGGTGCTGCCCCTCTTAAGGCCTCTTTCTTCCCAGGGCTTCTGTCTGGAGGGGAATGTGGGAGAATTCAGAAAAGCACACACCACTAGATAAAGAGATGCTCCCCACACCCCCCAGCCCTCAAAGATCTCAGCTGTTCTCGCTTCCTTTCCAGACGATGCTCATTATACTGCACAACACTGGCTTACATAATTAATGGAATAGATATTAACATCATTATCCCTAGTAACAAAACTCCTGGATGCCATGACCACGTCCTATTATCTCAGAATCCTGTCTAGCACACAGGATGGCCCATCCCAGTTTCGTATTTTCTCACTGATCTATCCCTATTTCTAGAGGGCATTTGGCATCAACAGCAGATGCCCAGCTCAACTTTCTCCCTCTGCCTATATCCAAATGCTTCTTTCTCTCATGTTTCTCAAATTTCCCCTCCTGTCCATTCACCTCCAGTGGCGTCCTGAACATTTTCAAAAGGCCTGCATAAGAAAGAGCAGTACAAAGACATTAGAGAGACACAGGTCTGCTTGTAAAGAGAGTGTGGGGCCGGTTAATTTTCACGGGTAAGTGTGAGAAGATTTCGGGAGACTGGTGGGCTGATAAACTGTCAACAGTGGCCATTCCTGGCATGTCAAGCACGCACACAGACTGTGTTGATGACACAGCAAGAGTCTGTAAATCTCGCCCCGGAAGGGCGGGTGGGCAGCCTCAGAGCCACAATCACCTGCCCCTCACCCCCGTCCCCCCCACCCCCCCACCCACCTCCCCACCCCCGTCTTCCAGACAAGCTGCATGGATCTCCAGACTCAAGGTTAATTTTACTCAGGGGTGGGGTGGGAAAGCCATTTTTCAGGATTATATGTGGTTAGGACCATCTCTAAACTTCCGGAGTATAGAAAAAACAAGTTCAAACTGCTTTCCCTGTGCATTCAGTCAACACGGGAGACATCTGTGACCAGATGTCTGGGGTGATTCTCCCCACCACCAAGCATACAATCTACTCTGCAGGGGGACAGTCACCAAATACACAGTTCACACTATCACACTTTCCCAGAAAGCCTTTGCGATCTCTAGGCCAATCTGAAATTCTGATAATCAAACCCAATCTACAGCACTTTAAGGTCTTTTAACGACAATTACTTTGAATGTAATTAAGGTTCCTGTTCTCTTTCAGGATGTTATGAATAGACAAAGGACAAAACAGAAGGACTAAGAGGCCTGTTTCAAAATGACAAAACAGGATGTGATTAAGACAACCAATGTTGCATATTTCAAAACAGAAAAACTCTATTTCCTTCTCAATTCCAGGAAAAGGAAGAGAAGGAAATCAAATGAAGACCAATGATACCTTTAAAATATGTAAATTTGACAGGTACCATAATGAAATGGGACATGCTCCAACTTATTTCTTAAAGGAATTTTAAAATAACAAGTCAGATACCTATCACTTGAAAAAAATATGTTTTTAGTCTATGCACAATTTCAAGTGACTTCATTTTGCTTTATTTTGTAGCTTTATTAATTTAAAAAATACTCACTGAGCACCTACGACGTAAAAGAAACGTGTGAGGTGATAGTGAATGAAAACTTCTGATTCTGGCTTGGCACCTGTTGCTCCAGAGACCCTATGGAGATGGCGGGTTCGAATCCAGCCTGGGCCTACCAAACAACAATGACCGCTACAACCAAAAATAGCCGGGCGTTCTGGCGGGCGCCTGTAGTCCCAGCTACTTGGGAGGCTAAGGCAAGACAATCGCTTAAGCCCAAGAGTTTGAGGTTGCTGTGAGCTGTGACGACATGGCACTCTACCAAGGGTGACATAGTGAGACTCTGTCTCAAAAAAAAAAAAAGAAAAGAAAACTTCTGATTCTAGGAGTTTCTCAGCAGGGAAGAGAAAACACTACCAACTGTTATATAAACTAGGCCAGTGGCCAAGGACAGGATAGGGACAAAAAGAGAATGAGATGGGAAGATGCTGGGGAAAGGAAAGGGGGGAACCCGGAAAACATCAGCTGAATCTAACATCAGCCAAGCCCTTGTGCTGACTGCAGAGAACAAAGATTAGTATGACACGGAAGAATTCCCCTTTGGAGTAGATTGAAATAAAATTTTTAATAGCTAGCACATATGAATTTACCTAATCCAACCAACAGTATAAACTAAGTATTATCATTAATCCTATTTAAAGGTTCAAGGTCACATCCTTAATAAGAGGCTGCACCCTTAACGTCTACAGCCGACTGCCTCTCAGTAGGTGGAACAGGATAAGCAAATAGTTGACAATAAAACAAGGGAGGATAAATTAACTCAACAGAAGGAAGAAAGAGGAAGTCCTCCTGAGTTGCCTGGTACTAGGTGCCTGCAACAGAAATAGGTGCCTGCATCTAGAAATAAGTTGGAGCATGTGGTCCATACCCTTCTCATCTTTGAGGCTGCTGAGTTGCTGATCCTAATAGACCTCAGTCTCTATTACAAGAATCCAATGTGTCTAGTTCTCAGAAAAATGTGTGGCACAAAGTATGCCCAATAAATCCAACCCAACCCAACACAGCTTGGGACAGTCTTACCTGTGATTTTCAAGTTCCTCTGCTTCAGCTGCTGGGGCCGAAGCTGCCATCCTCTCAGCAGAGGCAGGACCCTAAGGGAAAAGACCACACAGAATGGAGTGAATCCACCCAGGAAGGAGGCTGTGCGACCCCATTACAGCAGTGCCCGGGAATGCTGTGCACTTGAACGATGAAGGTGTGCAAGGAGTGTGTGTATGTCTGTGTTTGTATGTCTAGAGGGCTGCTAATTTCAGGAAAGAGATGGCTAAAGTGTTATCAAAAGCCCAATGACTTCTTTTTCTTTTTTTTTTTTTTGAGACAGAGTCTCACTATGGCACCCTCGGTAGAGTGCTGTGGTGTCACAGCTCACAGCAACCTCTAACTCCTGGGCTCCTGTGATTCTCTTGCCTCAGCTTCCCAAGTAGCTGGGATTTACAAGTGCCCGCCACAATGTCCGGCTATTTTTTGTTGCAGCTGTCATTGTTGGTTAGCTGGTGGGGCCAGGTTCAAACTCTCCAACGTCGGTGTATGTGGCTGGCGCCGTAACCACTGTGCTGAGCCTAGCCTAGTGACTTCTATGGAGAGCCTGACCCTGCTTCCTGGTTTCCCAGACCAGCAACAAGACTTCATAGACACACAGACCACACTACGCCTCTCCTTCTAGAGTCTTTTTTCTTTCTTTTTTTTTTTTGGGGGGGGATACAGGGTCTCACTCACTCTGCTGCCTAGACTAGAGTGCTCTGCTGTCATAGCTCATTGTAACCCCAAACTCCTGGGCTCCAGTGATCCTCCTCCTCCTCCTGAGTAATTGGGACTGCAGGGGCCCACCACAATGCCTGGTTAATTTTTCTACTTTTTTAGTAGAGATGGGGTCTCTTGCTTACGCAGGTCTCAAAGTCCTGAACTCAAGGGATCCTCCTCCCTTGACCTCCCAGGTCTGCTATCCCCACAATGTGGTTCTCACCCTTGAATCTCACCAGTTGTCAACCAGCTAAGACCTCAAAGGTCCCTGTTTGCAGAACAGATTTTTTCTTTTTTTGAAACACAGTCACTCTGTCTCCCCAGGCTAGAACGCTGTGATGCCGTAGCTCATAGCAACCTCAAACTCCCAAGCCCAAGTGATCCTCCCAAATAGGTGGGACTGCAGGTGTCTGCCACAACACTCGGCTAATTTTTTTTAATAGAACAGGGATCTCACTCTTGATCAGGCTGGTCTTGAACTCCTGAGCTCAAGCAATCCACCTGCCTCAGCCTCCCAGTGCTAGGATTACAGGCATGAGCCACCATGCCCAGCCAAAGAACGAAACGTATTAACTGTTATTACCATAATATACTGGCCATTTTCAAAAAATACTGAAGGCCAGAGTTGGGTGTGCAGCAAAACTTTTTCCTGCAATTGCTGCTTTGTCTCAGTTCATCTGCCTTGTGCATTCCTTAGCATTTGTAAAACACTTCAGCTAAGGAGAGCTAAGGAACGGAATGAGCTTAAAAGAAGCACAGCTTCTCACTCTGCATCATGAGGGGCCAAGCCCACGTGCTGCAGGGACAATCATTATAAGCAGGTAGAGGCTGCTGAGCCAGCTTTCCCTGCCTGCGTGTGGAGGGAGGGAGGAGGGTCAGAGTAAGGGCAGTGGCTCCCACCATGCCTTAGGGCAAGGTCTCAGGCATAGATGGCTGGACATGACTTCAGGCCTTGCACAGTACCCATTATCAGATTTATAGACCGCTCAGCTCGTAGAGAAGTCTGGGTCCCTAGGACCACAACCACCAAGGGCACCATCAACAGTGCCCGACAGTCTTGGTACCCTGGCCTCTCTCTGGGGTCTACTTCTCCAGCCATGTCACAGTCATAGCTGCATATTCTGGCCAGCCCACAGCTGTCCTTACAGGAGTCTCACTTCTCTCCCCTGAGAGAAGCAGGGTATGGGGTCAAGCAGAGTCCTGGTCCTGGGGCCAGGTCCTCTGTAAGAGCAGGGCCCCTCATAGCAAACTCCCACCACCGCTCTGCACCCTCTGGTCTGCTGCTTTTGCCTTTGGAGGTAGGGAGCTGGCGGGAGAGAGCAGCCCCTCGAGAGCTGGGGGCAGCTAGGGGTGAATCAGAGGATGCTCCTGGGAAGGCTCCCCGGGGAGAATCCACCCTGGGAGCCTCATAGAAAAGCCAGAGAGAGAGCTCTCCACCTTGCAGAGTAAGGGTTTCTCCCTAGGGCTGGCTGCTTTCCTTTCCTCTAAGCCAGAGAAACCAAGTCCAGCTCAGCAGACAGCAGTGACCATAGGGAATGGGCTTCTCTTCAGATCCTGGATTCTTCCCGAGTGGGCTCCCAGGCTGGCCTCACTCCCATTTCCCCTCCTCATTGTAATCTTGGAAACAGTGCATCAGGTTCAAGCTGTCCCATCCAGGTTTGAGCTTCCCAAAGGCCAACTTCTTTCCACCGGCCAGTGCAATCAGTGAGGCTCTATTAACCCCCTACCGAGGCAGAGAAAGTTGCAGACTTCAGCAATGCTCCAGTTGGAAAGTCCGCAGTAAGTAAATAACTTAGGTCTCATGCAGGTTTACCTGGGGAATCCTGGCATAATTCTAGAGACACATTTCACTATCCAATAAATAAAGATCTGGAGGATAAATTAGTGACCTCCACCTACCCACTGAAAGGTCAAAGACAGAAGCGAAAGAGGAACACCCAATCTCCCCTTAAACCAGCTGGAGCCTCACAGGATGGGGGGTGCAGCACACCCTGGGGGGTTACTCTGGGGGGGTCCTCCCTCCCTGATCTCCAGTTCCCACTGGAAGGAGGTCCTAGTACTGTGTAAAAATGATAATAGTAATTAAGCCACACAGTACTACATCTGAATTTCAAAAGCAGCTTTCAAGTTAAAAAAACATTTTTAGTGAATAAAGCTGTATATTTTGTTCCCAGACTTCCAATTTTGCTCCACCACAGTTTAGTGTAGAAAACAGATGGAGAGAAGGGGTTCCAGAATCCAAGGTCACCTGCAGAATACTCAATTCCAGGTCACTACTTAAGGTCCAGACAAAAGGCTTTCTCCTTATTCTTCATCAGCTTCTGGAAGAAGCGCCTTTGGGAGTGATGCCCCCAACCCACAGGACATGGCTGGAAAGGGGTCCAACTCTGCAAACTGAGGACCTGAGACCAGGGTTTTCGAGCACAGCCATTTGTTCAGCTTAGTTTTGCATCTTGTTTAAATCTTGGAGAGGTTGTTTATAGAATTTTAGGGAATATTTCTTTCTGAAAATTGCTTTTAAATTGTTTTATCAAATTACAATTGTTGTGCATCCAGGACACTTTCCCTCCATTATTTCCTAAGGAGATACTTGATTTTACAAAATAGACTTCCTTCCTTACCATCATCCTCAATCTGACCCTGCTGAAGTCTTCCACTTCCCGTTTCCTTCTTGGCCCAGAAAAGGCAGCTTGCCAAATACAGTCATTACATTTGCCCACCGCAGCCATTGTTCACCACAGGAAAGGTGCCATTTGATTCCGGCCTCTCCTGCCTCACCCCACCAAAAGCGGCTGTAACTTCAATAACAGGGTGGATTCTGATGCTTTCCTGAGTGCTTTCAGTAACATAATTAGAAACAACATTAACATGTCTGTAAGATCCCAGGAAGTGCGAGGTATTACATGTATTAGTCATTTAAAGAATCTGAATTCAGTCTCCTGTAAAATAAATGAGATTAACAGGGTGTCCCCTGACCCCTCGGTGTGTGTCTTTGGAGATTAGAATCAGTCTAGTGTAAAAGCATCTCCTCTGATACGTATGACCTGAAGGGATGAGACCCAGGACACTGAGAAGCCAGCTCACCGTGTGCAAGAGACCCAGCTAGAGAGGAGTTAACTCCAATTCAGGACACAATTAAAGGTGCAAACAGGAACCGGGAGGTCCATTACTTTAGTCAGGAAGGAGAAAGAATGAATGCAAACCCAGCATGCTCTCAGAAAGCAACAGCAATGGCTCTCAATGATTCTTGTCTAGGAGTCAGCCTGGAAAGCATGCAGTGAGAAAAAGACCCTTTCCATAGGAACAGCAGTATAACAAAGCCAAGGAGATGTGAACTGAGATAGCCAAGTGGGAAAGATCCACAGTGGCTGGTGTGGTGGTTCACACCTGTAATCCTAGCACTCTGGGGGCTGAGATGTGTGGATCGCTTGAGCTCAGGAGTTCAAGACCAGCCTGAGCAAGAGCGAGACCTGCTCTATACTAAAAATACAAACAATTAGCTGGGTGTTGTGATAGGCACCTGTAGTCCCAAGTTACTCCACAGGCTAAGGCAAGAGGATCCCTTGAACTGTGCAGTTTGAGTTCCAGTGAGCTATGATGATGCCACTGCACTGTAGCCTAGGCAACAAAGTGGCGCTATGTCTCAAAACATAACAGAGAGTGATCAATAGCTCAGTGTGGGCACATGCACCTAACCGGCTATGTGTCCTGATAAAAATCTTGATCATACTGGAGGTGCCTGGGGACCCCTGAAAGGTTTTAAACATGAAATGATGGAGACTTTCATGATAGATCCATGTGAAGAGGTCCAGAATAAGCTACTATGGCATAAAAATTATTTTAATCTAAAGGCATGTGAGTTTCTGAAACCCCTCAACAGCCTAAAAGAAAACCCTCCTAAATCCTAAACTCAGTTGTCCTGGGAGCAACCCACATCTCTTCTAGGAAAGAAGTCCACACCACACTCAGACACTGCCACAAAACTATCACTCTCAGAGTTGACTGGAACATGGGACGAAGCTGCCTCCCTCCGTTACCAGCTCGGAAAATGTCAGGTAGATAGCTAGAAGTTTGGCTGTCCTGGAGAAAGAGAGGGAGAAGAGCCCAGGGGAAGGAGGGGAGGGTTCTCATCTTGGTTCCTCCCACCCTAATTGCCTTAATTCTGTGAATGATTGCTCACTGGGAGAAGGAGGGAACGCCCTACCAATCTACCAATCAGAACTGTAAGTGCCACCCCAAAAGGAAGCAGAGGACTCTGAAGCCTTGAAGATGACCTAGCACAGCCTTAAGGCTAATTATCATGTCAATAGCTTAAATTGCAGTCCACACACACACCCTCCCTAAGGGATTTCAGAAAAGGTTGTGGGAGGTCTACATGGGCTATGAGACAGTTTCCTCTGAACCACAAAGTGGCCCCAATCCAGGCAGTATGGAGCAGAACCACTAGCCATAATCAAGGTCTATGGCAAAAGTATCTTGCTCTTGCTCTATAAACTTATCTTTCTTTTCCTCCATAAACTTTGTTTTACTCTTGCTTTACTTTGGAGTGCTGACATTCTTCAGTCAAGTGCACCAAGAACTGAGGATACAGACAGCTGCCTGAAACCGACAAATAGGTAGGGAAGGACAAATGCCATTCACTAGACAAGGGGCTCTGTGGTTTGATGTGTCATAGTTCCTGTGAAAGCACCAGTGGGCATTACCCCTTGAGGACATCAAGTCTGGGGAGTCATCACAAAGCAGATTGCAAACAGAAGAGAAGGCTGGCCATAGGAAAACAGGGCAGCTGAGAACTCAGGGTCAAAGGCAAACCCCAGGAAATAACAATTAAGAGAAGTCCAGTACTAGGACTAGAAGGACACCAAGGGAAGACAATGGCCAGGGCAGAGTATGGTCACCACAGGGCACTGATTTTTACAAATGGGATTTAAATGAGAGAACAGCACCGGACTTCTGATTAGGGGTCCTGACAGCATGGGTGCCCTTTGTCTTGAGAAATGAGAACCGAACTCTTCTCCAAAGCCCAGGCCAACTCACCAGGTGGGAATTTTGAACCTGGTTTTGAAGGTCATCCATCATTTCTTCTAACATTGTACCCCAATGCTGTCAAACTTCACCCTGACAGAAAGAATTCAGTTTCTCCAAGACAAGTCTCTCTTTCATCTCTAGGAAGCCAGTTTCATCTGTCCTGCAAGTCTGGCCTCCCAAAGAAATTCTGAAACTCCCTCTCTGGCTCCCCAGGGAGGAACCTTTGCACCTGGGGATCCTCTATCTATTGCCATGTCCAACTTAACAAAAAAGAAACAAACAGCAATTTTTGAAGTTTTTTTTTTAAAGTTTTCACCCATTAAATAATTTGGTCACTTGTGTAAACAGCTGAGTGTGTAAACATAATATAGTACTTTATGAACTGAACATATTTCAAGAGAAAATGTTAGGGGCGGCGCCTGTAGCTCAGAGGAGTTGGGGGCTGGCCCCATATGCCGGTGGCGGGTTCAAACCCAGCCCCAGCCAAAAACTGCAAAAGGAAAAAAAGAAAAGAAAATGTACCTGTGCTTGAGAAAGAGATAAGAGACAGCGAGGAAGAGTAAATAGCCAGTGTTATCTTTAGGGAGTAGGAACGCCTGGAAGTTTCACGTTCCAGTTTCTGCTTTGGGAGTTTGCTTCTCTTTTTACTATAATTTTGCATAATATTTTATGATCAGTAAAGACAACAAAAGCCAACTTGGACCAAAGCCCAGGTAAAGCAAAACTAACTTATCCCTTTTAACTAAAACATTAATGCCCACCAGCCCTGGAGCCAAGAATATAATTTGTTCTCAGTAGACTTGTGCTGAATTAAAGAAGTCTGCAGTAATGAGGCTTATTCCGAGAACCCAAAGTTACAATGCGACCTCTGAAAAAGAAAAGAAATAATGTAGGATTCGCTGAGAAGGGGGGCCTGGGGGCCAGGGCCAAATGCAGATGGGCGCCCAGATCGAAAGGCCAAGACAAAATCGCATGCCCTGGGAATGGCTCAGGAGGGCTTTAAAAAAACCAGATGAAGGCATACTTTCTATTCAAGGAAGACACAAACTTGTATGTTAAACAGGCGCTTACAGCGAATGAATGGCATCAGTGGTCTTTTTAACCCTGGAGACATCTGGAGGGGAGGAGAGACTGGGTAAGGGAAGGCGGGCGGAAGGAAACGCCGGGCGGAGAATTCAGACGGAGGTCAGAGAGGTCATTCAGACACCTAAAAACGGCTTGGCTCTCTTTCGCAGGAAAGGGCACCTTTCTACTCCGGATTTCAGGAAGTTTCTCGGAGACTGCGTTCAGAGAGGGGCGGCTGGATGCGGACGCAGCTCTGAAGCGGGAGGCGGGGCGGGAGTCCAGGCTGGGTCCACCCCGCGGCCCCGGGTCCCCTGGCCGAGCCCCGCAGGAACCGGGAAGGCAGGCTGACAGCCGGGGTGGCCGTGGGACCTCCTCCCTTATCCGGGCCCTGCCAGGTCTAAGAACTCCGAGATCGTTAAAGGCACCCCCTTTCCCGTAGACATTACGTTGGTGTCCCACAACGCATCTACTAACGTTTCTCTGCTGAGCCGCCCGAGCGCTCGCTGCCAGTACTTCCCGCGGTCAGGTTTTGTTGAAATGTTGCACCCATGCACACTTGAAACCAGGCGAACTCGGAAGGTTCGTGCAATAATCATTTCTACAAAATTAAACTTTACTCCCTCGCCCATGAAAAGGTGGGTGGGGACAAAACATCCCCTCGTCACTGAAGGCACCGACTCCTTCCTCTTCTTCTGAGGCGCCCAGCACAGTTCTCGGGGTGGTCGCACCCTCCCCGCCCGGGTCTGGTCCCAGCTCGCCCATCCCCGAAGCCGGCGGCTCTGCCTGGTCCAGGTGGGGTCCCGCGGGGGACGCTCTGCGGCGCGCAGCGGGGCCCCCGGACAGGGGACAGGCCTGCAGGCGGTGGCCCCCAGGAAGCTCATCCTCCCCTAGCCCCTCCCCACCTACCCTCTCCCCGTACCCCGTCCCAGGCCAGGCGCAGGGCTGCCCGCACGTCCACGCGCGCCCTCCCCGGGCTGGCGCTGCAGCGAGCCGCTGTCACTTCACCTACAGGAAAAGTGGGGACATCACCAACGCAGGGGACGAGCGAGCACCTCGTCAGCAAAGCGAGGACCAACACCAGACCCCGGCTGGAGACCACTCACCGCTCGGCCTGCGCGGGGACCCTCTACTCGCGCCGCGCAGTCCTTGCTCAGCGACGCCGGGGACAAACTTCTCTCCGGGGCTCAATGAAGGGGCGGCTGTCGGAGCTCGCGGATGGCGCAGGGTGGGGGCGTGGAGCTGTTCGCAGAACCACTACCAGGCTGTTCTAGGAACAAAGCCGGCGCGCACCCGGTCCCGGAGCAGTCACCCGCCGAGCCCCGCCCACGGGTCACCGCGGGGCTGCGGCCCGGCCTCCCCCAGTGGCCAGCGGACTCGGCTGACCGCGCCCTGCGCCGCGCGGAGGGACCCGCCCCGCCCCTGCCGCACCTTCCGCGGCTCCCTACCCCCTGGACGCGGAAGGCTGTCCCCGCGCCGGCCGCCTACTGTTTCCCTGAGACTGGGGCGGTTGGACTATTGTGAATGGCCAGAAGGCTTCTGTGTTATCTGTGTTACTCACTAAGCCGTTCGTACTGCAGAGGCAACCTGCTTACTCGGAGAGTCCTAGCCGTTCTGCAGCAGACAGACTCGGCTGGAAGGGCTGTATGACCCAAGGTCACACGGCCCCTCCGTCTGGAGGCGGCCCCCACGGCTGGGACCTGCTGCAAGTGCCGAGAGAAGTGGCGCTGTGGAGGCAGCCCCGGGCTGGTGGCCAGGAATGTGTGGCTGGCCGTCGTCTGCTGTGTCACCCGTCATCTCTCCGGACCCAGGTTCTCCTTTGGGGATCTTCTCTGGGAACTTCCTGATCCGGGGAGTTCCCCAGTGGGGTGAACGCCAGGCGCCCAGTGCTGGCCCTGGGAGGGGAAGTGACTCATTCATTTAGAGTCACAGCTAAGCCGGCAGAACAGAACTGTGCCCGAAATCGCGCGGGCACCCTGCCGCCGGCTGCCAGCCCCGCGGTCCGGCGAGCCCGGTGCTCCTGCCCCGCTCACACGTTCTGCTTTCTCTGTGTGTGTCTGCTTTCCAACACCTCCTCCGGCCAGAGCACAGGGTGCCTGGGGAGAAGACCACCGGGCCGGCGCAAGGGGCTGTCCAGCACACCCAGCACTTGCTTCTCCCCCAAAAGTTGCAGCTCCTGAGATAACAGCAGTGTTCTGTAACCGTCCTCCAGCCCCCCAAGATTAAGTACTCCATTTTTCATTTCCAAAAGGCTGCACTTGCACCTGTAAATCAAACAAATACTAAAAGCTTACCTGTATCAAAAGACAAAATTACAGCAAATTTAAGATCTTGTGAACTAAAATAAAATCTTAAGCCCCCTCCCCTCCAGCTGACTAAATGGACCCCCTCTTGGCCAAGGGGATACTCAAACTGGGTTACTGGCCATACTATGCTCCAGTCTCTTCCTGGAGGCCTACAGCTA
This sequence comes from Arctocebus calabarensis, assembly GCA_963573935.1. Classification (NCBI taxonomy): domain Eukaryota; kingdom Metazoa; phylum Chordata; class Mammalia; order Primates; family Lorisidae; genus Arctocebus; species Arctocebus calabarensis. Next base: position 50,780 of record CAUYON010015388.1, read on the forward strand.
GGCGATCAAACCTGCAGGTCCTCAATTTACATAACAAACCACTTGAGTAGATGGTGGATTGTCTCTTATCAAAAGACTTCCTAATCTTTTTTTTTTTTTTTTTTTTTGAGACAGAACTTCCTTCTATGGCCCAGGCTAAAGTGACAACCTCATCCTACCTCACAGCAACCTTAAACTCCTGGACTCCAGTGATCCTCCTGCCTCAGCCTCCAGAGTAGGTGGGACCACAGATGGCCACCACAACGCCCAGCTAATTTTTTTTGTTTTAGTAGAAACAGCGTCTCACTCTTGTTCAGGCTGGTCTGGAACTGATACTTCCTTATCTTAACTTAAAACATTCCCAGCTTTTATACAACTCTTCATTTCTTTAACCAATTACAAATCAAAGAATCGTTAAACCTGGCAGGATATATAGTAAGAAAAAGATGGAGTCTTCAGGCTAGGGCAGAGATGACACTGCCTGACCTTCACCCCCGGCTCTCATTCTTACTGTTTTATAAATTTAGCTCTCACCGTAAAGATGCCTATCTTGAGTAGTTTAGGTGGATTGATTGAGCGGATTAACTTTTTTGTTTGTTTTTAGAGACAGAGTCTCACTTGTCACCCTCAGTAGAGTACTGTGGCGTCACAGCTCACAGCAACCTCCAGCTCTTGGGCTTAGGCGATTCTCTTGCCTCAGCCTCCCAAGTAGCTGGGACTACAGGTGCCCACCACAACATCTGGCTATTTTTTGGTTACAGTTTGGCAGGGGCTGGGTTTGAATTTGCCATCCTCGGTTAATGCGGCTGGTGCCCTACTCACTGAGCCACAGGCACCACCCAAGGAGATTAACTTTTAAATCAGAATGTTTTTAATTGTTTATGAGTCATGGGTTCTGCCAATTATTGTTTAAGATAAGGTCTTCACTTTGAATTCAAATGTATAAAATTGTAATGTTAGAAATAGAAGAACAAAACAGTCTTAGGTTACTGTCACTATTCTCCAGAATCTTGGCCTTCTGACAAAGTTTGGTGGACCTATCCCCATCTCTGCATATTGGCCGACAGTGACAGCTGGTGGGACCCTCTTCATCTGGTAACAAACTCTCCTTTAACCTACGAGCCCCGCCCCTTAAGATGTCCCACCTTCTGAGGCCAAGCCAATGTACCCCTTCCAGGTATTGATTAATGACTTTGCCTGTAATTCCTGTCTCCCCAAAATGTGTAAAACCAAACTGTAACCCCACCACAGTGAGTCCACTTGCTCAAGCATTCTTGGGCACAGTCCTAGGCTGTGGTCCTCAAGTTTGCCTCCAAAATAAATTGCCCCCTTTACATTGCAGTAGCCCTGCATAGTTGATGACCTCCCTACACTGATCCAGACGTGTACCACATGTACGTATCAGTGTGCTTTTTTTTTTTTTTTGCGGTTTTTGGCTGGTGCTGGGTTCCAACCTGCCATCTTCAGCATGTGGGGTCAGCACCCTACTCCTTTGAGCCAGTGTATAACTTACCAATGTGTTACAGTTCCTTGGGTGGTCACTTCACACAGGTTTTGGCTTCTTTTCCACTGACAGTTTTAACTGGCTTTGTGATTCTAGAATTAAGAGCACAACTTGTGAAAAAAGATGGAGTCAGTCAGACAAGGGCCCACAGGACGCAGCTGGTCAGGACGAAGCTGGTCTGGTCGATTTAGGTTCCACCTGATTTTCACCTCCTGTCTCCCATTCTGAATTGTTTGTAAACTTAGCTCTGACCCTAAAGATGCCCCTTTTGAGTAGTTTAGGAAGATTGATTTAGGAAATTGAGTTTTGAGTCGAACATGTGGTACTAAGTCCCTGAGTTATGCTGATTATTATTTAAGTTAAGGGTTCATGTGGTCTTTGCTTTGAAGTTTTATATATAAATCTGTGATTTTGGAAATGGAAGAGCAGAACAGTTTTAGAGAGGCTCCTCTGCCTGTTTTCTCCAGAACAGCCTTCTGACAAAGTTTGGTGGCCCATCTCTGCATATTGACTGACCGTGACTGGCGGCCAGACCGTCTTCATCCAGTAACAGAATCAAACAATGCTTTATTTCGTAAAAATAGAATAAATGTCCCAAAGAGTTAAACGGAGAGGGTTGGTTTTATAGACAGAAAAGACTAGAGGAAAACAGAAACAAATAACAAAAACAGGAACAGGGAAACAGCAATAAATAACTGATTAGTTAATGTCAGGTTACTTCAGCCTCCCTTTTCTCACTGGATTAGAGCCGAGGGAACGTCACTGTCACGCCCATTGAATGCTGAAATGGCCCATTTGGGAAGTTGGTTGCTCTCTCTCTCCTAATTTCTCAGAAGGCACATTAACAGTTTAGTTTTAGTTTGGTGACGTGGAACGTTAGCACAGGCGACTTTGATTTTTAGTCTAGTCTTTTGGGGACTAGGGTAAAGGCTTAACCCAAAACAATGGCTTCTCATGATTTTTGTTTGACATTTCTCAAGTTAAAACATTGTCAGTGTGACAAATTGGAAACAAATGGTGTCAGGCCTTTACCAAATGCACCCCAAAACCACGTGTTTGCAAGCAGGAAGTAAACCCAACCCACCCATGGGACAGCAGCTTTCTGAGGAAGAAAGTCTGGGAGAGCCCGGGAACCTGCTCCTTGACTGTGGCCTGTTGCCTGAATCCAAATTTTATAAAACAAATCCTTTTAAAGGGAGTTGGTCTGTGAACTTTGGATTTCATTGAGGGGCCACACTTGATGATCTAGAGGGCCACATGTAGTCTTGAAGCTACAGGTTTCCCACCCTTGGGGACTTTAGGCTGTGAGCTCTAAGAGGTGGGAAGTCCCAAGGGAAGGGGACTTAGGAAAGAACGTAAGGCCAGGCCACACCAGGTGACACCCTATTCACTGTCCTTCAGGCTGGCCAGAGAGTACTTTCAAACTATTTGAAATTCATCCATAACTGATGTGTTGGCCTACAAAGACTTTTGCTGAGACAGGATTAATTTAATATTAAGACTTAATTTAGGCCAAAATCCAAAGTCCACTTCAGCCCAGGACACATTTCCATGTTCCCTTTGGGAATGTTCCAGAGAACAAGAAGGAGGCTCAAGTTTATTTTTATTATTATTATTATTTATTTTTTTTTTTTTGTAGAGACAGAGTCTCACTTTATCACCCTCTATAGAATGCTGTGGCATCACACAGCTCACAGCAACCTCTGGCTCTTGGGCTTAGGCGATTCTCTTGCCTCAGCCTCCTGAGTAGCTGAGGAGGCTGAGCCACAACACCTGGCTATTTTTTTTTGTTGCATTTTGGCCAAGCTGGGTTTGAACCCGTCACATATATGAGGCCAGCGCCTTGCCCAGTGAGCCACGGGCACCACCGGAGGCTTAAGTTTTTTAAGAAAATAAGTTCTAAAAGTTTTTAAAAGATAAAGTATCAGAAAAGGGGGTGATTATCAGGAATTCTCATTGGTTTACAGAAATCAAGAGGGGTCCTCAGACTACAGCCTACGGGCCACATGCTTCGGTGTGTTTGTTTTTTACTTCGAAATAAGATATGTGCAGTGTACACAGGAATTTGTTCACAGTTTGTTTTTTTTTTTTAAACTATAGTCTGACCCTCCAATGGTCTGAGGGACAGTGAATTGGCCCCCTATTTGAAAAGTTTGAGGACGTCTGGGCCTAGAGCCTCACAAGACAAGTAGCTTCAAGAGAAAGTATTTCGGCTCAGCGCCTGTGGCTCAACGGGCTAAGGCGCCAGCCACGTACACCTAAGCTGGCGGGTTCGAATCCAGCCCGGGCCCACCAAACAACAATGACGGCTGCAACCCCAAAAATGGCCGGGCGTCGTGGCGGGCGCCTGCAGTCCCAGCTACTTGGGAGGCAGAGGCAGGAGACTCACTTGAGCCCAGGAATTGGAGGTTGCTGTGAGCTGTGATGCCACAGCACTATACCCAGGGTGACAGCTTGAGGCTCTGTCTCAAAAAAAAAAAAAAAGAGAAAGTATTTCGCTCAAGGGGAGAGAGAGGGCACTGCTCCTACCCAATGCCTCTCTGGGACCCATCATTTAAAGAAGCTGGGCTTCCTTAGGTAAAAATGTTTTTTATTTCCTCACAGGATATTTTAGAGGTGATAACTGAGGCTTGCAAGTGTGAGGGGAAACTTGCCCTTTTCCCCCGAAAGTTCGCTGAAAGATCAACTCACAATTAAGGCAGATTAAAAAGAAATGTTTATTTCCAACTACCATGTTAGAGAATCACAATGCAGTTCAGATGTTCTAACCACCCTCTGGTGGGGGCTGGGAGTGAGTAGTATGGGTAAAGAATGTTATTAAGGAGGCGGGAGGGACACATTGACTTGTAAATGATCCTCCTTGGAAACTGAAATAACCTGAGAAGCAGGTGCTACCTTTAAACTGGGTTGGGCCAGGCCTGGTTGTCTTCTTGGTCTTTTCTTAATACCTTGAAGATAGCTGGAAGGGGAAGGAAAGGTGACTGTTCTTTTGATGGGTCAGTCTAATTTTATGCAAATTGAGGGAAAGCTGCTTCCTGGGTTTCTTTAGAATCTGGAATGATCTTTAATTCAAAATATTTCTTAAAGCCTGGCGAGGTAGCTCAGGCCTGTAATCCTGACCTGGGAGGCCAAGGTGGATGGATTGCTTGAACTGACAAATGTGAGACTCCATCTCTACTAAAAACAGAAAAACAGCCAGGCGGTGTGGTGGGCGCCTGTAGTTTCAGCTACCCAGGAGGCTGAGACAGAAGGTTTAGCTTAGCACAAGGGTTTGAGGTTGCTGTTGACAGGTCAAAGACTGAAAATAAAAGATTATTCTGTAACATGAAACGAAAGGAAATGGAGTCCCGGTTTCGTGTGGACAACATAGGCCTTTATTTCCACTGGGGTGCAGGAGAGCTGAGCTCCAGAAGGAAGTCAGCAGGTAAGTCATGGTGGAGGGGCGGGAGGTGGCTGGGGGGTGGCCCATTTCCTTTCCTGGGTGGAACATCCAATTTGGGCGGGTCCCTACTTATGACTCCATCAGTTGTGAGCTATGATGATGCCCTGGCACTCTAGCCAGGGCGATGGAATGAGACTCTGGCTCAAAAAGAAAAAATCCAACTGTTCCTTATATCAGATAATCAAATTTGGGGGTGCAATTTCCTGCGCCCCTTCAGGCCTCTCTGCTTTGCCCTCCCTCCCCGACTCCTTGCGAAGTTGCTCCTCCCCTCCCCACCCCCAGCAGCCACTGAGTTTTCCAGAACACCTCTCAGGACAGAAACTCAAGAGCTGGCTGGCCCATGAGTAGGTCATGACACAAATTCCTACTGTCAATCTGAAATGGAATAGAAAAGCCTCTTCGCGTGTGGGAGGGCACGTCCCTTTGTGTCACTCCCAGGATTACTCAGACTCCACACACCAGAGCCGCCCCAGCTCAGAGAGGTTCACGGTGATGGCTGACTCACCTGGTCCCAGCCAGTGACCAACTCTGCTCCAGCAGAATCCGAGGAAGTGAGACATCTTGTGGGATTCCCGCTGCCCCAAGGTGGAGAAATTGCATCAACATCTCCATGTTTACCAAAAGGAACGAGCTGTGGACTCTTCACAAGAAACAGTTATGAGTCACACCCAGCACCAGGATGGTGAGGCGGTGCTGGCAGAGTCCAGCATTTCTCTCAGCGCGTCCAGGAACTGTCTCATCTAGGTGACACCCTCACCCCTTGCTGCCATGTGGCTCCATCTGCAGCCCAGTTTGCCTGCCTGACTGGTTTCCATCTAAACTACTATCTCAGAAGGAAATTCTCCCCAAATCTCATCCAGAAATATTTAGAGTTCGTTTCTGAACTGGACCAGAGTCCATAGAAGCCACGGAGACTTTCCTAACACTGATACCCTTGTCCTTGCAGTACCCCAGCTGAGGGCTTCCGGCCACTTACCCACACCCATCTGACGTGAGCCCCTTGTCTACCCAAGGGGGCTCTGCAGGGTGGTTGGGGGCCATATTGAGAGAGGATACCTGAGAAGGGAGGTCTAGGAGAACAGGTCTTCTCAAGGAGACCACAAGGATACACCTGCAGGGTCCTCTCCGTGGTGACTCCGCTCTTGGGAATTTATAAACTTAACTTCCTAGAACTTGGAAATTTCCACTTCTGTGAAACTTTGTAATTCTGTAGGGGCTGGAATAGCATCTCCTGCTTGATTCAAACTGGTCAATAAGAAGGGTACCTGTGGGTTGGAACTTTTTGACTGTCCATAAAAAGGGAAAAACCAAGCTAGTTGGGGAGCGCAGCCATCTGGAATTCTTATGCTGTAAGATCCTGGCTGGTGAATAAAGCCCTTTCTAATAAACATGCTGTTTGGGTGCTCTTTCTCTCCATTGGGCCTCATCTTCTGGCAACAATATGAAAGTGTGAGGTGGCTCACTCCTATAATCCTAGCACTTTGGGAGGCCTGGCGGGGGCGTGGATTGCTTGAGCTCAGGAGTTCAAGACCAGACTGAGCAAGAGCAAGATCCCAGTCTCTACTAAAAATAGAAGAAAACAAAAAAAAACTACTAGCCAGGCACAGTGGTGCATGCCTGTAGTCCCAGCTACTTTGGAGGCCCAGGCAAGAGGACCAGTAAAGCCCATGCTGAGCTATGCACCACGGCACTGTACCCAGGCGACAGAGTCAGACTTTCTCAAAAAGAAAATGTGTTTGAATTGGTAGATTCTTGTCAAATTGCAAAGAGTTTTTTCCCTGCAGCATGCATCCAGCATGCACTAATCACGTAAAACCAACCATCCAGTGCCCTGAGACCACTCCTGTATTGCTGCTTTGTTTCGTTTGCTCTTGTTCTTTCCTTTATTTTTTTTTAATAACTTCCTTTCTTTCTTTCTTTCTTTCTTTCTGAGTCTCACTCTGTCACCCTGGGTACAGTGCCATGGCATCATCATAGCTCACAACAACCTCAAACTCTTGTGCTCAAGAAGTGATCCTCTTGCCTCAGCCTCCTGAGTGCTAGGGCTTCAGGTGCCTGCCACATATCTTGCTAGTTCTTCTATTTTTAGCACAAATGGCAGCATCTCATTTCTGCTCAGGCTGCTCTCGAACTCCTGAGCTCAAGCATTCTGCTTGCCTCAGCCTCCCAGAGTGCTAGGATTATAGGAGTGAGCCACCACATGCACTTTATTTTAATTTCTTTTAAAGCTTACATCTCTGTTGTCAAAAGTGACCCTGAAAGGTGTTGCTATAAACTAAAGGGGTCTGCTGATACTCTAGAATGGTGCAGAATGAATGGTTTTCTAGAATAAAACCAGCTTAGGAATTGGAAAACCATTTGATGGGGACGCAGAGGACAGCACACACATCCTGCAGGGGCCTTTGAGCTGCCACTCCTGGGCCTGTACTCCGGGCCTCTGCACCCGTGTTCACTTACTCGCAGGAATATTCTCTTCCTTCCTCACTAGGCCTCAACTAAAGGGTCATTACTGACACCCAGCTCCCCCAAGCACCTCCCTGTGAAATTCTACCCCATTGCCCCACTGCAGTTCTCTTAACTGAATTTGGATTGAGATAACTGGACATTATGAATATGGAGGAAAAGTGACATCCTGCCAAACTATGGGAGAGCATTACACCAGGACACAGGAAAGCCATTTGCCAGTATCCCTCAGATTCCGTCAGCTGTTCTTGTTCTGATTTTTGTCTTGGATTCCATCCTGTGGAATTTTGTCACCTGTGTGGTGACACCACAGTCAAGATACTGAATAGGCCCACACTGGAAAAATCCCTCAACTCCCCCTCTGCACAGGCACACCCCCACCCCTCCCTGAACACTGGCGTCCACTAATCTGTCTTTCATTCCTAAAATTTTGTCATTTCTGTGGCTCATGGAGTAGGGCACTGGCCACATATACCGAAGGTGACAGGTTCAAACCCGGCCTCAGCCGAACTGCAAAACAGAAAAATAGCCGGGCGTTGTGGCGGGCGCCTATAGTCCCACGTACTCGGGAGGCTGAGGCAAGAGAATCGCCTAAGCCCAGCAGTTGGAGGTTGCCGTGAGCTGTGTGACGCCCCAGCACTCTACCAAGGGGAATAAAGTGAGACTCTATCTCTACAAAAAAAAAAAAAAAAAATTGGTCATTTCAAAAATGTTACGTACACGGAAACATACAATGCATAGCCTTGTGGAACTGGCATTTTCACGCAGTGTAATTTCCTGCAAATTCATCCTTCTGGTGTGTGTATTAATAGTTTAATTCCTCTGTCTTACTGAGAAGTATTCCATGGTGCCATGGTGCGATGTTTAGTTATTCACTTACTAAAAGACAACAAGGCTGTTTTTGGTTTGGGGCCTTTAAGAATAAAGCAGGTATGAAATTTCAAATGCATGTTTTCGCATAAATTTCATTTCTTTTTTTGTTTGTTTTTTTGAGATAAAGTCTCACTTTGTCACCATCAGTAGAGTGCCTTTGCATCATAGCTCACAGCAACCTCAAACTCTTTGGCTCAAGCAATCCTCTTGTCTCAGTCCCCCAAGTAGCTGGGACTGCTGGTGCCCCCAGAAAGCCTGGCTTTTCTTATTTTTTTTTTTTTTTTTTTGGAGATGGGGTCTCGCTCTTGCTGAGGCTGGTCTTGAACTCCTCAGCTCAAGCAGTCCACCTGCCTCAGCCTCCCAGAGTGCTAGGATTATAGGTAAGAGCTACCTCACCTGGCCCCTATTTAGCTCTTTTTCAGAGTGGCTGTGATATTTTACGTTCCCACTGAGAGATTCAGTTTCTTTGCATTTTCACCGGTATTTGATGTAATTTTTTTATTTTAGCCATTATCATGTGTGTAATATCTCACTGTGGTTTTAACTTGTCCTTCCCTGGTGGCTGATAATGTCGAGCACTGTCAACCTGCTTAGTGACATCTGTATGTGCTCTTGGGTGAAATACTTGTTCTTACCTTTTCCCCATTTTCTCATTATATTATCTGGGTGGCTTTTTGATTGTTGTTATTCTTGTTGAGATTTAAAGAGTTCTTTGTTGGATACATGTTTGTGAATATTTTCTTCCAGTCTTTTTTGTCTTCTTCATATAAAGTTTGTCTTTTTTATCTTCTTCATATAAAGTTTTACAGAGCAATTTTCTTTTTAATTTTTAATTTCATTTCAGTTTTCAATTTACTTATTTTTCTTTTATGGATTATGCTGTTATTGTCAAGTCTAAGAATCCTTTGCCTGGACTTAGGTCCTGAGAATTTTGTCTTATGATTTTCTAAAAGTTTAATAGTTTTATATTTTACATTTATGTTCATGACCCATTTTTTGATATGACAAGATGAGTGAATATTCTTTTTTCCCCCCCTACTTATGGGCATGTACTTACTCCAGCACTATTAAAGAGGCTATCTGGACTCAAACCTGTAAGCTTATACTCTGGGAGGCCCTGGCAGAAGGAACCCTTTCCAGATCAGCCTAAACCAAAGGAGACCCTGTCTTCACTAAAAATAGAAAAATTAGCCAGACATTGCAGCAAGTGCCTGTAGTCCCAGCTACTCAGAAAGCTGAGGCAGGAGGATCGCTTGAGCCCAGAAGTTCGAGGTCTTTGTGAGCTTTGATGACTCCATGGCACTCTACCCCAAAATAACAAAGAGAGACTCTGTCTCAAAAAAAAAAAAAAACAGCTATCTTTTTCTATCGAAATGCTTTGGGCATTCTGTCGGAATTCAGTTGGGCTTATTTGTGCTTGTCTATTTGTGGGTTCGCTGTTCTATGTGTCTATTCCTTTCCTTTGAATATTGCACTTTTTTTTTTTGAGACAGAGCCTCAAGCTGTCACCCTGGATAGAGTGCTGTGGCATCACAGCTCACAGCAGCCTCCAATTCCTGGGCTCAAGCGAGACTCCTGCCTCTGCCTCCCAAGTAGCTGGGACTACAAGCGCCTGCCACAACGCCCGGCCATTTTTTTTTTTTCGGTTGCAGCTGTCATTGTTGTTTGGCGGGCCCAGGCTGGATTGGAACCCGCCAGCTCAGGTGTACGTGGCTGGTGCCTTAGCCCGTTGAGCCACAGGTGCCGAGCCAATATCACACTTTTTTGATGACTGTCACTGCAGTATATAGTAGACTTTAATATTGAGCAAAGTGATTCTAATTTGTTAAGATTGTGTTAGCTGTTCTAACATCTGTGGCCTTTTCATATAAATTCTAGAACACATTTGTCTATGTCTGCAAAAATCCATACTGGGATTTTGATAGGGATTGCGTGAAGCCTAGAGATCCATTTGGGTAGAAGCCAAGGTCTCTTTCTGATTAGGTCTCCATCTGTCCTTAGTCCAGAGTCTAAGCCCACTTAGCCCAGTTCTAGCAAGAATCCTGCTGACTTAGTTCGGGGAAAATCATCCAGCCTAGATATCTGATCACAGTCCTCTTTCCCCGCCCTCAGTATCTTATCATCTTGGCCTGCTGTCAGCAAGAATCTATTGAGCAGTTTAGCCAGAACCGCACTGGCCTTGATGTTCCTCTCAGTAATTTTTCATCTACCGACGCTTACGCTCCTCCTTGACTGTGACTTCCCGCTTGTCCTTGTATTAATTTGACCCAATTTTTCTCCCTCACTGCAAAATTTCATCACAGTGGCTCCTATACCTATGACAATAGTCCTGAATAAAATGTCCCTACCATCTCTAACAAATACCAATATTTTTTTCTTCAACAGTAGAAATGGCATCTTTACTGTGTCCACACAGTTTGTGTATGTATGAAGGTTTTTCCCCCTTCTTTCCTCAGCATTTGGTAATGCTCAACATGTAGATTCTATGCATGTATAATGAAGAGTATACCTAAGTATACTACTAAATATACTAAGTAGTCTATTATCTTTGGAGTGATTGGAAATGGCACTGTATCTTAAAGTTCAGTTTCCACATGCTTACTGTGATATAGAGAAAAGAGATGTGTTTCTATGCATTTAGTCTTTTATTTTGCAAACTTGATGACTCACTCTTAATTCTAGGAGGGTTTTTGTATGTTCACACAAGCCCCATTCCCTGGTGGAATCCTGACTGATACACTATTCTTGTTCATGGCATCTAGTGTACAAAGGAGAAGAGTCAGGGAAATAAACATAGAGATATAAATCTCACTCTATCACCCTCTGTAGAGTGGGTTGGCATCATAGCTCACAGCAACCTTAAACTCCTGGGCTCAAGTGATCCTCCTGCCTCAGCCTCCCTCCTTCCACCCCTCATCTGGAACCACAGGGGTGTGCCACAATACTTGGCTAACTTTTTCTATTTTTATTAGAGCTGAGCTCTTGCTCTTGCTCAGGCTGGTCTGGAACTCCTGAGTTCAAGGAACCCTCCCACCTCAGCCTCCCTGAGGGCTGAGATTTACAAGTGTGAGCCACCACACCCAGCTTCTCCTGTGCCTTTTGTGCCCCACCCCACCTTGCCCTGCGTCAGATAGCCATCCAAGGCTGACTCCACAAGGTGAAGGGCACCCAAGACCCGGAGTGATCACTGTGGCAATAATAAGAGGTGGAGAGAATGCAGGTGATCTAAAGGGGGACTAAGAGGAAAAACAATGCAAGAGACAAGGGGGCAGTTTTCTGCTATGGTTTGTGTGGTCTGTGTGTTGACAATGGGCAAAAATGCTGCAAATCTTCTTTTTTAACCATAACCGCCTTGCTTTCCCCTCATATAATAGCCATTGAGATAAATTGAAAATAATTTCATGTTTAATCTTGAATTTAATGATTAATGTTGTACCTGCATGATTACATTGTATAGGAGGTAGATCGGCTATTTTAATATTTTTTCCATGCTTAATCATTTTAAGGTATGAAAATGAAAAATGTAAAACCTTTATAATGTTTCTATTTATTTTAGATTTATGTGGTATTTTGGTTTAAGTAGCCTTTTGTGGACAAGGCTAGAAATATGATGACCAATGAACATCTTATTTCTGTAGGAAATTTATTATAAATTCCAAACAATCAACTAAAAATCATTTAAAGACATAGCCTATTGATGGGCAAGGATTATGTGTGTAATCCAAAAGAATGAGTAGGAAATAAAGAAAGATGAGGATACCGTCTGAAAAAGATGTGGAGGCATAGTAGATTATAGGCAAGTATTACTAGAAGAAATACTGTTTAATGGATTAAACCTTGTATTATTTCAAAAGTATAAACAAATGAATATACCAGGAACTACCAAGGTGATTTTGATTGCAGAAACAGAGCCTCGATGTCAACTAAAATTTAGTTAAGTAGTTGTAAGATGGCTGCAGAATTTCCAGGCAGCACATGATGATATGATATTATTTAGAGAAGGAAAGTACTTGTTCTTCCTATGGGTCTTTCTCAGAACAAGGAAACAGGCCTCCACACCCCTGATCCTCTGCGGGTTCCCCTGACACTGCAATGCCCTGAGGCCAACACATTTTAAAACCCAAACTGATGGCTCTGTGCCAGTCGCACAGTTGTTAAGGCGCCACATGCTCCCAGGGTGGCGAGCTCAAACCCGACCAAGCCTGCTAAACAACAATGACAACTGCAACAACAAAGAAATAGCTGGGCATAGGGGTGGGCACCTGTAGTCCCAGCTACTTGGGAGGCTGAGGCAAGAGAATCGCTTGAGCCCAAGAGTTTGAGGTTGCTGTGAGCTGTGACGCTGTGGCACTATTAAGGGCAACATAGTGAGACTCTGTCTCAAAAAATAAAATAAAAAATAAAACCCAAACTGATCTCAAGCGGGGACACTGATGGCTACATCAGTCTCCTGGATGACTCCAGTTTCCTCTCTTGATGCAGAGAAAGTGACAGAACAACATAGGGGCTCTGGTTAGACAGAAGATGGGATGCCTGGTGAATAGGTAAGCGATTCTGCTTCAAGGTGGTTCTTTTATTGTAGTGAAGTTGGGAGCTTATGAAAGGATAAAAAGGCAAAAAAAAAAAAAAAGAGTGAGAGATAACTCTCAAGATAGTGTAGATAGGTAAGCGATTCTGCTTCAAGGTGGTTCTTTTATTGTAGTGAAGTTGGGAGTTTATCAAAGGATAAAAAGACAAAAAAAAAAGAGAGAGAGAGAGAGTGAGAGATAACTCTCAAGATAGTGTAGGGATCACCTTGAAACCTACCCTTTTTCTTTGGTGGTTCGCTGAAAGATCAACGCACCATTATGGCAGGTTGATAAGAGAAAGGTTTGTTTCCAAATACAACGCACATAGAGGGAACCACAAGAATGATTTCCCAAAGTCTCAGTGATGGTCAGAGACCTTCATAGATGCCTTTTGGAAGGGAGGAAGGAGACTGTAGAAAGTACAGGTGCAGCAAGTGGTTGCTGGAGACGACGTGTGGAGATGAGTGGAAACAGATTGATATGTGGATAATCCCAAGAGACAGGTGCTTCAAATGACCCTGGGGCCAGGTCTGTTAGCTAGGAAGTCAGCAGCCCCTTTTGATTCCCAGTCAGGTTATTCAGGTTTTATGTAGATACAGATAAGGCCTCCTTCAATGCTTCCTGAGCATGAATGGCCTTTAATTCAAAATATTCTTTATACCAAAGAGTCATATGTTGGGACAAAATTTCCTGAGCTCTTTCAATAGTCAATTTCACATTTTATTTAATGTCTAGGTCAGAAGATAGTAACAAGGAAAGGATCAACAGATGTTAGGGACTGTATGAAGATAGGTCAGTGCAACATTTATCCACAGCTAAACAGTGTAGGGTCTCACTGTCTAAACAGTATCACTGTTTTACTCTGTGGTGTCATGTTGTTGATTGTCTTACGACTGTGCTTATTGTTTTATTCCCATTTTTTTGGTCTGTCACCCTGGGTAGAGAGCTCTGGCATCATTATAGCTCACAGCAACCTCAAACTCTTAGGCTCAAGTGATTCTTTTGCTTCAGCCTCCTGATTCGCTGGAACTCCAGGCACCCACCACAACCCCCAGCTAGCTTTTCTATTTTTAGATGGGGTCTTGCTTTTGTTCAGGCTGGTCTCCAACTCCTGAGCTCAAGTGATCCACTTGCCTCTGCCTCCCAGAGTGCTAGGATTACAGGTGTGAGCCACTGGCCTGGCCTAGTTTGTCAATTTGTTCATCTTTTCTCATAATCAAGTTTGGTTTTGTTGAGTCTACTATTTTTCCTAGTCTCTCTCTTTTTTTTTTTTTTGAGATGGAGTCTCACTTTGTCCCCCTCAGTACAATGCCATGGAGTAATAGCTCACAGTAACCTCAAACTCTTGGGCTCAAGTGAATCTCTTGCCTCAACCTCCCAAGTAGTTGGGACTACAGGCATCGACCACAATGTCCAGCTATTTTTAGAGACAGGAGTCAGTCTCCCTGTCTAGATCATTCTCCCATGTTGGAAGCCATTTTTCTACAGCCTTGACACTTGAAAGACAGTCTGGTTGGGTATAAAACCTTTGGTTCATAAATTCTTTCCTTGAGTTTCTTGAAAATGCTGCTTCATTGTTGCCTTGGATACTGCTTTTGAGAAGGCTTGTGCCAGATTATTTTTCCTAACCTTCTAAATTATTAGATCTTGCCTAGAGGGACTGAGGCTATTTCTTTGTAATAAAACTTCACAGTTTTATTAGGAAATTTTTTGATATTATTACAGATCAGTTTTCCTAGTGTTTTGTGGGCCCTTTCAACATGCATATTTAAGTATGATTTTATTTGTGAAATGTGCTCTTGGGTTATACTTATAAATATTAGCTCTATTCCACTGTAATTTTTTTCTTATTCAAGGAATTTAATTATATATATGTTCCTTTCACTGTCTTCCATTTTAGCCAGGTCCCCTCCAATCCTTCCTACTTCATCTCATTTTTATTTTTTTGGAGACAGAGTTTCACCATGTTACTCGGTAGAGTGACATGGCAACACAGCTCACAGCAACCTCAAACTCTTGGGCTTAAGTGATCTCTTGCCTCAGCCTCCCAAGTAGCTGGGACTACAGGTGCCTGCCACAATGCCCAGCTATTTTTTGGTTGTAATTGTCATTGTCGTTTGGCAGGCCCAGGCTGAGTTAATACTTGCCAGCTCTGGTGTATTTGGCTGGTGCTCTAGCCACTGAGCATAGGCACCAAGCCCATCTCATTTTTAATCTCTTGGTTCTTTTCTTGCTTTTCTTCTTCTTTCCTTTTCTTTTCTTTTCTTTCTTTCTTTTCTTTTTTCTTTTCTTTTTTTTTTTTTTGAAATAGAATCTCACTCTGTCCCCCTAAGTAAAGTGCCATGGCATCATTATGGCTCATAGCAATCTCAAATTTGGGGGCTCCAGTGATCCTCTTACCTCAGTTTTTCTTTCTCTCTCTCCCTCTCTCTCTCTCTTTTTTTTTTTTATTAGAGACAGGGTCTCACTCTTGCTCAGGCTGGTCTTAAACTCCTGAACTCAAGTGATCTGCCCACCTCAGCCTCCCAGAGTGCTAGGATTACAGGTATGAGCCACTGCATCTAGCCTCTTTATACTAGATTTTCTTTTCTTCTTCTTTTATTTATTCTTTTTTTCTTGAGACAGAGTCTTACTATTTTGTAAATAGAGTTGACTATTGGGATGATTTACATTCAAATGCATCATTTTCAGTAAGGAGGTATGGAGTTTTTTTATTGGGTGGCTGTTTGGGAGGTCTAGGGCAGGGATTGTATGTCCTTCCACTTGGGGGGATTGCTTTTATTTGGTAGGATACCACAATTTCCTCCACCTCCATTTCCCCTTCAGCACGCAGTCCTCAAGAACAGCTCACCTTCCCCTTTCATGTTGTTTTCCGCAGAAGCAGAGCCTTCTCCAGAGTACTTCCCTGGGTGCCACACATGCTTCGATTCCCTTTCCTGTCATCAGTGCTGTGCTCTGCAAGGACTCCTGACCCTCGTCTTCAGTATTTTCTTACCCAGTCCGGACTGTTCCTTCTGCAGGTTGTTTTGTTTCAGACCCCTCTCCTTTCTCTGGCATCGTTCTGGATTCACCCACCCTCAGTAAAGTATGTGGTGCATTCTTTAAAATGTTTCTTCTGGAAATTTCTGTTTGTTTATTTCTAGGTTATTTGAAATTTATAATATTCTCTCTTTTTAATTGTGCTGAAGAAAAGGGCCGCTGGTGGTTGTGTTTATGCTGTACAGTGATTGGGACATCTCAATTTTTAAATGATGTGTGGGGAGATTTAGGTTTAGTAGTTATCATTATCTCAACTACTAGAAGTTTCTCAAGATGCACTTTGTACAACGGTCGTTCATAAAGCAAGGAACAGCTATCTTATTAATGGATACTTTCATTTGTGTTTGTTTTTTTTTTGAGACAGAGCCTCAAGCTGTCACCCTGGATAGAGTGCTATGGCATCACAGCTCACAGCAACTTCTAATTCCTGGGCTCAAGCGAGTCTCTTGCCTCCGCCTCCCAAGTAGCTGGGACTACAGGCGCCCGCCACAACGCCCGGCCATTTTTTTTTTTTTTTTTTTTTTTTTGGTTGCAGCCGTCATTTGTTGTTTGGTGGGCCCGGGGGCTGGATTCGAACCCGCCAGCTCAGGTGTATGTGGCTGGCACCCTATCCCGTTGAGCCACAGGCGCCGAGCCTCATTTGTTTTTGTTTTTGAGATAGACTCTCACTTTGTCACCCTTGGTAAAGGGCTATGGGATCACAGCTAATGGCAACCTCCAACTCTTGGGCTTAAGTGATTCTCTTGCGTCAGCCTCCCAAGTAGCTGAGACTGCAGACACCCGCCACAACGCTCAGCTATTTCTTAAGACACAAGGTCTTACTCTGGCTCTGGCTCTGGCTCATACTGGTCTCGAACTCAAGAGCTCAAGCCATCCACCCACCTTGACCTCGCAGAGTGCTAGGATTACAGGTGTGAGCCACTCTGCCCAGCCTTAATCGATACTGTCAAAGAAATTAGGGTATTCTTAGGTAGAAATGTGGTACTTCTTTTTTTTTTTTTGCCCTCCTGTAGAGTGCCATGGTGTCATAGCTCAGAAACATGGTGCTTTAAGCAAATCTTTTAGTAATCCAACAGAAACACAAGGCAAGTTCAAGACAAAATCTTTGAATTCATAATTAGCATAGACTCAGGTCATAGGCAATGTGTCTCAAAGGATATTCTTTTATGTCTTACCACTTGGAATACTTGTTACTGAATCAGCATCTATGGGATTTGTAGGCACATCACTATGTTTGTTAAAACTCTACACACCTCTTTTCATTTCCAAAGAACTCCCGCATGAAATCAAGGCTAAGAGCATGGACAGAGTCAAGGCTGCTGAGCCTTGCTTTCAAAGGATAAAAAGGGTTGGAAATATGTCTACTCTTCTTATTTTAATCTTTTTATATTCTGATGCTTATTTAACCTTTAGATTTAAGGTGATCTGTTTTCTTTTACCTTTAACTCTAAGGAATGTGATACAATCAGTAATATATACTATCAATTAATGTTATATTACAGGCAGAATACCCAACTCTTTTTGCTGTTTTAAAAATATTTGTACATATTATTTTTCTTTTAGAAATGGGGTCTTGCTATGTTTCCCAGGCTGGACTCAAACTACTGGGGTTGGGTAATTGTTTCACCTCAGGATGAGTAGCTGGGACTTTAGGCATACACTGTACCTAAATTTTTATTTTACCTGTGAATTTTATGTCTCTTTTTATGACAGATAGGGCAGTATATTCATTGTCTGGGGCTTTTTGGTCATTTTTAATAGACTATTTAGAGCAAAAAAATGTAGTGGAAAGTACAGAAAGTTCCCATATATCCCCTTCCCTACTATCAATATCTGGTACCTGAGTGGCACATTTGTTAAAAATTGATGAACCCAGCTCAGTGCCTATAGCACGGTGGTTACGGTGCTAGCCACATATACCAAGGGTGGCGGGTTCAAACCTGGCCTGGTCCAACTAAACAACTGCAACAACAACAAAAAAAAAAATAGCCAGGCGTTGTGGTGGGTATCTGTAGTCACTTAAGCTGAAGAGTTGGAGATTGTTGTGAGCTGTGACACCACGGCACTCTACCGAGGGCGACATAATGAAGCTTTGTCTCAAAAACAAAAATTGATGAACCCACACTGACATCATTATCACTGAAAGTCTATAGTTTATGCTAAGGTTTAGTCTCGGAGTTGTATGTGCTGCGGGTTTGGATAAATTTCTGTCATATATCCACCATTACGGCATCATACAGAATAGGTTTCACCATATTTTGAACTAATCATCAGGGAAATGCAAATCAAAACCACAGTGAGTGAGATGCCGCTTCACACCCAACAGGTTACCTACTATCAACACATAGAAAGCAGAAAGTAACAAGTATTTAAGTATTGGCAAGGATGTGCAGAAATTGGAAGCCTTGTACACGGTTGGCAGGGATGCTGAATGGTGCCGCCACTGAGGAAAACATTATAGCACTTCCTCAAAAAAACTAAAGTAGAATTTATAGCATGATCCTGCAGATTTCTTTCTGACTTCATACTTCACAGTCTCTCCGGGTCGGACGTGTCTAGCGAAGGTTTCAAGGGCTGCAACTAGCGTGTTGGCTGAGCTACATTTTCTTCTGGAGGCTTCACTGGGAAAGTATCTGTTCTCAGCCTGGGTCGGGTTGCTGCAGAATTCACTTCCTTGTGGCTGATGACCGAGGACACAGACTGGGTGTCAACTTTCAGCTGGAGGCTGCCCTTGAGTCCTGTAGTTCTTTACCATGTGAACTTTTATAACATGCTTATTTCATCATCCCAACACGGAGAAGTGCCTGGATGTGCCGTAGTTAATACCCAGTCACCTACTATAGGGCATGTTGGTGGCTGGCAGGATTTGGCTATTATGAATAAATCTGCTGTAAATATCTGAGTGCAGGTTTTTGTGTGAAAATTAATTATCGACTTCTTTGTGTGAATACAAAGGAATGCAATTGCGGACTCATGTGACGAGATTATGTTTTGTTTTGTAAGAAGTCACCACACTATCTTTCAAAGTGGTTGTGCCATTTTTGCATTCCCACAGACGACGGAGAAGTTCCCTTGCTCCATACCCTCCCCAGTGTTTGACGTTACCTGTGTTCTGGATTTGGTCTGGTCTAATAGGTGGGCAGTGGTAGCTGATTGTTTTATTTTGCATTTCCCTGATGACGCAAGATGTGGAAGATTTTTGATGAGGGGTCTGTTAAAGTCTTTGTCTCATTTTTATGTTGAGTTGTTTTATTCCTTGTATATATTAGATAACAGTCCTTTATCAGATACATTTTTTTTTTTTTTTTTGTAGAGGTGAAGTCTTGCTATGTTGCACAAGCTGGTCTCGGACTCCTGTGCTCAAGCAATTTTCCTGCCTCAGCCTCCCAAAGTGTCAGGATTATAGGCATGAGCCATTGCACCCAGCCTATCAGATATTTCTTTTGCAAATATTTTCTCCTAGTTTGTGGCTTGCCTTTTCATTCCTATGTCAGTGTCTTTCACAGAGCAAAAGTTTTTAATTTCGATGAAATCCAGCTTATGAATTTTTCCCATGGAATACAGCTTTGGTGGTATATCAGGGGTTTTTTTTGTTTGTTTGTTTGTTTTTCTTTTTTTGAGACAGAATCTCAGGCTGTCCCCCTGGGGAGAGTGCTGTGGCATCATACTTCACAGCAATCTCCAACTCCTGGGCTCAAGCAATCCTCTTGCCTCAGTTTTTCTATTTTTAATAGAGATGGGGTCTTGCTCTTGCTCAGGCTGGTCTTGAACCTGTGAGCTCAAACAGTCCACCCACCTCAGCCTCTCAGAGAGCTGGGATTACAAACGTGAGCCACCGCGCACAGACTCTTTGGTGGTATATCTAAAAAGGCATTGCTAGGCTAGGTGTGGTGGCTCTTACCTGTAGCCTTAGCACTCTGAAAGGCCAAGGCAGGAGGATTGGTTGAGCTCCGGAGTTGGAGCCCAGCCTGAGTAAAAGTGAGACCCTATTTCTACTTAAAAAAATAGAACTAGCCGGGTGTATATCATTAACCTTGTGTCCCGCAATCTTGCCATAATTGCTTACTAGTTCCAAGATACATATACATACATATATATATATATATATATAGTAGAAACAGAATCTCACTCTATGGCCCTCTGTAGAGTGCCATGGCGTCACCCAGCTCACAGCAACCTCCAGCTCTTGGCCTTAGGCGATTCTCTTGCCTCAGCCTCCCTAGTAGCTGGGACTAGAGGCGCCAAGAGATATCTTTTAAATATTGACTTTTTCAGACGTCCTATGCAGATGATCTTGTCATCTATAAACAAAGACACTTCTATTTTTTCCTATAAACTACTATAACAAAATACCATAAACTGGGAGGTTTATAGACATTAAAATTTATTTAGCACAGCCCTGGAGATTTGCAAGTGCGGGGTCAGGGCACAGGCTGTGTCCTCTCATGGAAGAGCAAGGCTGATCCTTGGGCTGTCTTTCACAAGAGCACTAATTTCATGGATGACCTAATTACCTCCAAAGGCCCCACACTGGTGATTAGTTTTCAACATACGAATTTGGGGGGGACACGAACATTCGGACTATAGCACCTCCTGATCTTTATGCCTTTTATTCCCTTTTCTTAATGTATTAAGGACGATTTCCAACACGAATATCGAAAGGCGGTGATGAAAGAGGGCATCTTTGCCTTTCTGTTCTCAGTAAATAATGAAGTTAGTTGTGTTTGTCTCCCTTTACCTCCCAGCATATCCACATAGTTTACTATGGTACATGCGTTTCCACTGCGACGCCTATTCCTGAATAAATATCATTTCCTTCAGTGAGTCTCCCTCTATTTGGTATTTAGGTTGACACTGGTGGAGCCCTGATTTTTTTCCATGCTAACTAATATGCCAATGATGAATGGAGCCAAGATTTGATCAACGATCCTTACTCCAAAGTTTGTCCCCTCTTTCCTTAAACCACAGGTTTCTATTATTGGGATAACCTAAAAACAAAACAACTACCAGTCCTACCAGTCTGGCTACGAGTCTAGGAGGCCACAGCGGAAGGATCCTGTGAGCTTAGGAGTTTGAGAGCAGCCTGAGCAAGAGGAGACCCCATCTCTACTAAAAATAGAAAAAGTAAGGCCAGGCACGGTGGCTCACGCCTGTAATCCCAGGAATTGGGAGGCCAATGAGTGTACTACTGAGCTCTTCCAGACCAGCCTGAGCCAGAGTGAGACCTTGTCTCTAAAAGTAGCTGGGCATTGAGTTGGGCGCCTGTAGTCCCAGCTACTTGGGAGGCTGAGGCAAGAGAATCACTTGAGCCCAAGAGTTGGAGGTTGCTGTGAGCTGTGACGCCACGGCACTCTATCCAGGGCAACACAGTGAGACTCTGTCTCTAAAAAAAAAAATCGAAAAAGTAGCCAGGTGTCATGTGGGTGCCTGTAGTCCCAGCTACTCAGGAAACTGAGGCAGGACTGTATTTGCTGAGAGCTAGGCGGAGGCCATGGCAATCTAGCCTGGGGCAACAGAGTGAGAGAGACTCTGTCAAAAAAAAGAAAAGGAAGGGAAGGAGGGAGCGAGGGAGGAAAGGAGAAAGGAAAGGAGGAAAGAAAGAAAATTAAAAAGCTGTACATTAATGATATATGCTCTTTATGATTTTTTCATTAAGGAGGGGGTGTTTGGGAATGGAGTAAAACTTCAGTTTGAAAAAGGGAGAAGGCTCAACGGGCTAAGGCGCCAGCCACGTACACCTGAGCTGGTGGGTTTGAATCCAGCCCGGGCCCGCCAAACGACAATGACGGCTGCAACCAAAAAATGGCCGGGC
>CAUYON010015390.1:0-12480 GCA_963573935.1 Arctocebus calabarensis
CTGCCAAACAACAATGATGGCTGCAACCAAAAAATGGCCGGGCGTTGTGGTGGGCGCCTGTAGTCCCAGCTATTTGGGAGGCGGAGGCAAGAGACTCACTTGAGCCTAGGAATTGGAGGTTGCTGTGAGCTGTAATGCCACAGCACTCTAACCAGGGTGACAGCTTGAGGCTCTGTCTCAAAAAAAATAAATAAATAAATAAATAAATAAATGCTAAAATTACTTCATAATATTAAAAAGTATGTAAATATAAACAAATACAAAATAAAATTAAAAAATAAGGCGAAAGATTTTTTTCTTGAAAGTTCGGGCCAAAAACGTGGATGCCCATTATACATGGGAGCACTTTACACCTGGCAAAATTACAGGTAGGAATTTGACAAATGTTTGCTACTCCACAATTTATTTCTTGGATCCAACTCTTTCTCTCTACTGGCCTGAATTGTAACAGCTTTCTGTGCACCGCCACTCTCTTCCTCTCCCAGAGTAGCTCTGGTTTCCATGTAAGTGCACCTAAATACTTTTATTAGATAATATTTTTTTTTTTTGAGACAGTCTCACTTTATCACCCTTGGTAGAGTACTGTGACATCATAGCTCACAGCAACCTCAAACTCTCCGGCTCAAGCGAGTCCCTTGCCTCAGCCTCCTGCGTAGCTGGGACTACAGGTTCCCACCACAATGCCCACTATTTTAGAGATGGGATCTCGCTCTTCCTCAGGCTGGTCTTGAACTCATGAGCTCAGGCAATCCACTCTGCATCACCCTTCCAGAATGCTAGGATTACAGGTGTGAGCCACCGCACCCAGTCTTATCAGGTAAATTTTATTTCCTAAGTGAATCCCTTGTATTCAGGACCTTCCATTTAAAACAATCCACAGGGTGTGTGTGGTACAAAGGCCTGGCACTGGCACACAGCAGATAGTAAGTGGCTAAAAATTAATGAGCTAGGTTGTGCTAGGAAAATTAGTTATCCACATTTTAAAATGAGAATGTGTCCCTATACAAAAATCAATTTGTTATACATTAAAAGAATTAAATGTGAAAGAAAATATGGGGTAATTAAAAACAATCTCTGTTTAGCTCTTTACTCTCCCAGCTGTTGTTTATGTCTGGGTTTCTTAAAGGCAACCCTATACAAGAACTGTTTAGGCACTCACTAATGATTTGTCAGGAATGTGTATCCAGTCTTTTGCATTCATTCTCCGCCATTCCTCCCTTCTAGGATTTTGCCCTTCACATTCTAGCCACACAGTATCTCCAGACTTTACCCCAGTGTCTGTCTCCAGCCTAGAAACACTGCTGCTTCCGGTTAGGTTGTATTCTTTTGCATGCCAATCTGAAAAATGTCTTAAAGGAAAAAGCCAGGACGAATTTGTTGCTCACTTCACATGCTTCCCTTCTCTAAATGACTGTAGTCTCTTAGATCCTGCCTGCTGGTTGTTCTCAGTGTCTTCAAACAGTGTAGCAGTTGTTTCTGGCAGGCAGATTAGCCCAAAATAAGTTGTTATGGCCAGAACTGATGCCTGGCCATGAAAGTCTCTGACTGGTTTCTCATTTTTCTGTTTCCTTCTTTTATATCTTTAAAAAATCCATCAGTGGTTATTTTATATTATGTCTCTAATGATACCAATATCTGATGCTTTTCATATACTAAATCTGTTTGTTGTTTCTGCTGACTCTCATTCATGGTAGATCGCTTCCTTACGTATTTGGTGATATTTCATTGTGAGATAATATGCATATTTCATTTAAGATGTGGGAATCCTGGAAAGGTCAAGGCGAAGATATTTTCTCTAAAGAGAACTTGTGTTGGTATCTGCACACAGGAAGGATGTATTATAGACCTGGGATGTATCCCTCCAACTATTTGTTGAAAATTATTAATATTTCTAGATCATTCACCATCTTATTCTTGCTTGGTCTATACTATCTATCTCTGATATCTTAATAATGGTTCTTTGTCTGAAGCACAAAACTAAACACAATACCCAGGTTTAATTGTACAGAACAAAGTACTAAAGAATTATTATCACCCTTGTTTTGGAAATTCCACTAGTGATAGTATAGCCTAGACACATTACTGCTTTTGGTAAGTGTTATAAAAACAAATAGCAACACAGAGAAAGGGGAGAAATGCATAATTATCAGATACTTGAAAGAACATGAAACTTGTTATTTATAAAATCAACTATGCAAATTCTGGCAAAATCATAGTTCTATTTTACTTGACATTGTGAAAAAGCATAATTAAAAAATCAAAGTAGAAACAAAAAACAAAAGGGAACAATTTACTGGATCGTATGAAGAGATTCACAGCTAGCAAGTTTGGTTGTGCATTCTGCTTCTTGCAACCATTTATTATTATTATACAGTATTATATCTCCATGAATATATTATACTGTTGGATTATCAACTGAAATCCACATTTTTCTCCCATGTAATCTACTTGATGTTAAGTTAGGTTCTCCAGCCTATTATTTTTGAAGTTGAGTTTTATACCTAAATCAATCATAATAAAAATACAATTTAAAGGGTATCAAAGTTTTAATTTGGGGACTAGTCCCAATCAGAAGTGTTTGATATAATAACAAGTTAAACACAGTTGGCCTTCCTGAGTGAATAATTTTATCAGCTGACAAGCCTAGATGAAAGGTTGTAAATACCTGTGCATTAGTTAAAACAAAGATCAAAAATGATGGAGATTTAAAAAAAATTACTATAATGAAAAGCAAATTCCAGAGAAGACACTTTGGAAATAACCTGACAGACCTAATAGATAAGAGTGTATCACCACCATATTTAGAAGTATATGTTAATGTCAGCCTCTTTTTATGTATTCAACTAGTGAAAAGGTATTTTGCTAACCCTTCAATTAATCAGCTATCTCTGGTTCACATTTTTTAAATGGGAAATAACTCTAATAGTTTCTGCTGTTTCTAACTCAATTTCATTGCTTTTTACTCCAAAAATATAGAAGTTTGAAGGGACAAAAAGGAAAACACTAGGCACTGAAATACATTTTACGAAAGAAAAATAGTAAGACTTCAAATAAATGCAGCAGCTTCCCATTAATCTTTTTCTATGTGTTTAATTTTAAAAATATAACTCCTAAAAATGCCTTTAGAAACTTGACTTTAGTCATATACATTTAGGTTTTTTAAAAGTTTAAAATACATACAGAAAATAAATTTCTTTTATGCTCCCTAATGCCACGCATTTCAAATGCAATTACAACTTTTTATTGTAAAAGTAATACTCATTCAGGGAAAAACTCTCAAATGTGAAAACCACAAAAATCCATAAGTATTCCCAATATTAAAACCTAACCCCTAAGAACATCGTCAATATACTCCTTTATCATCTCTATTTTGTTCCCTATACATAGGTTCATCATATAGTTAATCACTTACAATTTTGATTGCTTTTTTCCCACTAAACTTTAGATAATAGAATAAATTCTATTGCTCAAGGAACCTGGATAAGTGAATGTAGCCTCTGAAGGTTATCTATACTTTTACTCTCTGCAGTTTTTAGAGAAAATGTGAAATCTAAGATTAGTCATGTACTTGTATTTGTGATTTTTTTTTTTATTATGTTTCCACTGCATAGTTCCACTAATCATCTAGCAAATACATCACAAAACTCTATCTTCCACATAATTTTACTTCTTACTTTTTGAGCTGCAAGATGGAGAGCTGTTCTCTGGCTATGGTCAGTTTTATTAACATCTGCTCCTGCCTTCAGGAGGGCATCTGCACAATCCAGTCTGTCAGCCAACACACAATACATAAGGGGTGTTCTCCCAAATTGATCTTCTTTGTCTTTAAGGGCAGAGTTTCCTATGAATATAAGCAACAGATAGTCATGTTTAGTAATTATCATTGTAGTTACTAATAAGTATACAAAGTAAGAACTACATTTATTAAACGTTTATTATGAGCATTGTGTTAAATGCATTAAGCATGTTATCTCATTTTTTACTTATTGTATAAAGTAGATGCTATTTCATATATAGCAACCTGAGTTCAGAAGTTAAGTAACCCCTCTACATTCATGTTGAAAGTAAATGCAGATAGAATTCAGACTGATTCTGGCCAGATTCATGATCATTATGTTATGCTGAGATACCATTTAGAAATGGAACTACGTATGTGCCTCCCTCACTTGTCCTTTTGTAACAAATACTTTAGTGCCAAGAGTAAGCTAGGCATTGTGGTATATTTTTATGAGTGAAACAAAAATGAATCATAGTTGGCTTCCCAACTATGATGGAACAAATGCACAATATCTTTATCTTCCTGCTATTTATACCTAAAATCCATAGGAAAAATCAGTAAAAGGTGGGAAAGGGAAAGTTGATGAACTAGAGACTTTGGAACTTGAGGGACAACCTGGTAGTAAGTTCTCTAAGGTGTTTCTTTGTTTTGTTACTTCCTAGTCTAGTCATCTTGGGTGCTAAAGTCGCCCACAACCTGGAAACACCAAGGGGTACAGACACCAAATTCCTCAAGAGAAGTTTGCTATCTCCAGTTAAAAGATTGGGAAGCAAGTAGCCCTGAGGAGTGAACTCTTTTGACAATACCTGCTCTCCTCAAAACACACACAACTAAAGGAACTGTCTCTTCCTCTCCCCTCTAGACACTGCACAGACTGTTGGAGGAGTCATGTGAAACTGATCAGAATCGAGAGAGCAAAAGCTCTGAGAATTGCACTATGGGTGGAATACTGCTCAGGTTCTAAATAGGCCTGGACAGAAGCAGGGCAAACCAGAAGAGCCTTGCCAGAGCTCTGAAAACTGACTCGACATTTGAACCAGTCCACAAAATCAAAGTAGAATGTTTATTCCAAACATTAACAGACTGTCAGTCTACTAAAATGGATATTCAAATGGGATCCAGAGGCTTGTAACACAATGCAGAAAATGTCAAAGATACAATCCCAAATTACTAGCCAACTCAAGAGCCAGGAAAAATTAACTACAATAAGAAAAGATAATCCACAGTCACCAATTATATGATAACAAAGATATTAAAATAATCTGACTGGCGTGTGCTTGTAGCTCAGCGGCTAGAGCACCAGCAATATACACGAGATCTGGCAGGTTCCAGTCTAGCCCGGGCCTGCCAAACAACAATGACAATTACGACCAAAAAATAGCCGGGTGTGGTGGTGGGCGCCTATAGTCCCAACCACTTGGGAGGCTGAGGCAAAAGAATCACGTGAACCCAAGAGTTTGAGGTTGCTGTGAGCTATGATGCCATGGCACTCTACCCCGGGTGACAGCCTGAGACTATCTCAAAAAAAAAAAAAAAAAAACTGACTGGAATTTAAAAACAATTCTCATGAAAATGCTCCATCAGTTATCTATGAACACTCTTAAACAAAAAGAAAAATACAGTCTCATCAAAGAACAATACAAACATGAACCAAACAAAAACTTTAGAACTAGTAATTATTTAATAAATAAAAATAAACCAAATGAAAAACAAAATTAAAACCTTGCTAAATAGGCTCAATAGCAGAATAGCAATGACAGGGGAAAGAACCACTGAACTTGATGATAAAGCAGTAGAAATTATACAATCTGAACAACAGAAAAGATAGAAACGAAAAGAATCAACAGAGTCTCAGGGCCCTGTGGGACTATTACAAAATATCTATCATTTATATCATCAGAATTTCAGAAAGACAGCAAAGAGTGAAGGGTTAAAAACATAGTTGAAGAAATAATGGCTTGGAAACAGCACAAATTTGGTGAAAGATATAAATCTGTAGATTTAAGAAGATGAGCAAAGCTCAAACAGAATAAACCCAATGAAATCCATTCTGAGTCAATCAAATGTAAGTTCTGAAAATTAAAGGTAAAGAAAAAGACAACCATGAAAGCAGTCAGAGAGAAACAACACATTGTCTATAGGGAAAGAATAATTTGAATGACAGTGTGTTTTTCAACAAAAACTAAAGAGGACAGAAGGTGAAGGTACACCATTTGGGGGTGGGTGGGTAAGACAGAGAACTATCAACCCAGAATTCTATATGCAGTAAAAATATCCTTTAGGAATGAAAGTGAAATAAAAGTGATCTCAGAAGAAAACCAATAGAATTTGGGGCCAAGAGATCAGCTCCAATAGATTTAGTAAAGAAAGCTCTTCAAACAGAAAGATAATATAATAACAAGTATTAATGAGATGTAGAGCAAGCAAAAAATCTGAAACATTAGAAATGAAGAAAGAGCAACTCAGTATAAATGTCTAGTAATTATAATAGACTTATTTTTATCCTCTTAAGTTTTTAAAATTATGTTTTGATGTTTGAAAGCAAAAATTACAATGCTGTATGATGTGGTTCTCCGTTTATACAGAGGTAATTTTTAAGATAACCATATCCAAAAGAAGGGTAAAAGGACCAAAGTAGTGGTAAGGTCTCTATACTTTACTTGAAGTGGTAAAATGTAGACTATGATAATGTGTGTGTATGCGTGTGTATATGTATGAATGTGTGTGTGTTTTCTTTGCTGCTCAATCTTTTTAGACTATGATAAGTATGGAAATTTTAATCCCTACAGCAATCTCACATATACATATACAGACACAGAAAAACAAAAAACAATTCCAGGCAAACAAACTATACAATGAAATTAATTAAAAATCACAATATATCAAATACAGCATGTACTCACTGAGAAGTAGGAGTAAACTATGGATATGCATAGTCATATAGAATGTTATAGTTGAAGAAATAATGGCTTGAAAACAACTTTAATCTTGTTTTCTTTTTCCTGTCTTTCTTCCCATTTCTTGAATATTTTTAATATTTCATTTAAAAGATATTTGGAAGGTGGAAATTGGTGGGGGGCGGTGAGAAACAAAAAATTACCTACTGGGTACAATGTACACTATTTGGATCATGGGCATACTTAAAGCCTATACTTGGTGACTGTACAATTCACTCATATAACAGAAACCAATTTGTACCCCCTAAATATACTTACTTATGTATTTAACTTTTTTTTTTTTTAAGGCAACCATGGAACAAAGTTTATTCAGGGAGAGAAAGGTAGGTTTCCAGAGTAAGAGCAAGACATAGGCTTGGAGAGCAAGATACGTTCGCCATACATGGTGAATAGGCCTCCACTGCTAGGGCAAGTAGGCAAAGAGGCAAAGAGCTGAGAGCTATGGAGGGCAGTTCTCTTTTATACTAACTGGGTCAGGCCTCCTCATGGTTCAGAGGTCACTTTGGAACCAGAATCTTACTGTGCAGGTGGACCTCCCAAGAGCCTCTCTCCACTGAAATATATATAAATAAATATGATTAAAAAATGAATGTTGCATGCCCCTGGAGGAAAAACACTATATATAAGATACCACTCATACACACTAGCATACGACATGTAATAATAAGTATTAATGAGAATATGAAGAAATCAAAACCCCCATATACTGCTGGTGGGAATCTGAAATGTTACAGCCTCTTTAGAAAATATTCTGGCAGTTTCTCAAAACATTAAACATGAGAACAACCACTTAGCCCAGCAATTCTACTACCAAGTATGTGCCCAAGAGAAATAAAGACACGCCTACACAAAACTGGTGCATAAATGTCAACTGCATTATTATTCATAATAGCCAAAAGGTAGAAACAAGTGTTTATATCCATAAAGTGTTCATCAACTGATGAATAGATAAACAAATTGTTGTACATCACTACGACAAAATATTATTCAGCAAAAGAAATGATGGTCTAATACTGCTACAACATGGATGTACCTTGAAAATATTATGCTAAGTGAAAGAAGCTAGTCAAAAAAGATGATATATTATATGAATCCATTTATATGAAATGTCTAGCATAGGCATATTCATGGAGACAGAAACCAGATAAGCAGTTGCCTAGTACCAAGGGTGGGAGTATGAATTTGAGAGGTTATAGCTAAAAGGTACAGGGTTTCTTTGGCAGGTAATGAAACTGTTTTAAAATCAATTGTGGTGATAATTGCAAAATTTTGTGAATATACAAAACCACTAAACTGTACACTATAAATTGGAGAATTATGTGGTATATGAATTATATTTTAGTAAGGCTATTACAAAAAGCACCACTAAATATAAATTAAAATGAAATATTAAAAATATTCAAGAAATGGGAAGGAAGATAGGAAAAAGAAAACAAGATTAAAAGACAGAAGGAACTTGTCAGTGCCCATAGCTCAGTTGATAGGTTGCTAGCCACATACACTGAGCCTGGTGGGTTCGAATCCAACAAGGGCCAGCTAAAAAACAACGACAACTGTAACAACAAAAACATAGCCGGGCATTGTGGCGGGTGCCAGTAGTCCCAGCTACTTGGAGGCTGAGGCAAGAGAATCACTTACGCCCAAGAGTTTGAGGTTGCTGCGGGCTATGACACTGAAGGCAACATAATGAGATTCTGTCTCAAAAAAAAAAAAAAAAACCCCCCCAAAATCCAGAAGGAACACACAGTGAACACATAATAAATTGGAAATCTTGAATCCTAACACCCATAATTACATCATACATATTAAATGGTATAAACATACCAATGTAAAAATACTGAGATAGATTTTTTAAAAGGACCCAATGCTATCTCTATATTTATTAAGAAATTCACTTGAAATATAATAGTATATGTGGTTAAAAGTAAAAGAGTAAGGAAAAATATATCGTGCAAATACTATGGAAAGATAGATTAAGTATACTCATATCTTATATGATAGAATTCAGAGATAAGATAATTACTAAAACAAACAATGAGACATCATACAATGATAGAGTCAGGCCAGGCATGGTGGCTCATGCCTGTAATCCAGCACTCTGAGAGGCCGAGGTGGGCAGATGGATGAACTCAGGAGTTCAAGACCAGCCTGAGAAAAAGTGAGAACCTGTCTCTACTAAAAATAGAAAAACTAGCAGGGCATTGTGGGTACCTGTAGTCCCAGCTTCTTGGAAAGCTAAGGCAGGAGAATTGCCTGAACCCAGGGAGTTTGAGGTTGCTATGAGCTATGATACCACAGCACTCTAGTCTGAGTGACAGAGACTCTGTCGCCAACAAATATATATAAAAAATAAATAAATAAACAGAACAAAAGGGTCAATTTACCAAGAAAATATAAAAATCAAGTATATATATCAAACCACAGAGCTTCAAAATATGTGTAGCAAAAACTGATAGAACTTAAAGAAATAGTTGAGAAACTCAACTATTATAATTTCTAACTTCAACATCCCTCTCTCAATAACTGCTAGAACCACTAGAACAATAATTGCTAGAACAAAAACCAGGAAGGAAACAGAAGAACTGAAAGCAACAGGATCTAACTGATATTAATGAACACTTCAGCTAATGACAGCCAAACACTCATGGAACATTCACCAAAAGAGCGACTGGGTCATAAAATGAATATTACCTATTTAAACAAGTGGAGTCATACTGACTAAGCATGTGCTCTGACAACAATGTAATATATTACAAATCCATAAATAGAAGGATAATAGCTTATAAACACGTCATTATAATCTATGGGCTAAAGTGAAAATCTCAAGGAAAATTTAAAGACATAATTAAAAAATTATTGCTATAAGGTTCTTACCCTACATGTAAGGGAAGCTTTGAAGAAAATAAAAGCATTGAATACCTATGTTAGAAAATAATAATAGTTTTAAATCAATGATCTATGCTTCTACCTTAGGATACTAAAAAAGAATAAATTTAACCTAAAACAAGCAGAAGAAACTACATAATAAAAGAACAAAGATCAATAAAATATAAATCAGTAAAAAAGAGCTAGAGAAAAATCTCTGAAACTAAAAGTTGCCTCTTGGAAAATAAAACGGATCTTGATGAGACTGATCATGAAAAACAGAGTAGACACAAATGTCCAATGTCAGGAATGAAAAAGGGATCATGACTACAAAGTCTGCAGACATTAAAGTTAAAATAAAGGACTATCATCAACAATTTTTATGGCCATAAATTCACAATTGAAATAAAATAAATTCTTTGAGAGATACAATCTTTCAAAGCCCACTTAAGATATGGATACCCTCGAGGAGCCAAGATGGCAGCCGAGTAACAGCTTCCTTGCAACTGGGCACAGTGAGACTGGGGAGAGAAGAATTCAAGCATCTCTGGCTGGCGAGATCTGCCCAGAAACATCCCTTTGGGGACACAGGGAGACAGTGTGAGATTTCTGGATCCCCTGAGGAAGCAAAAGCAGTGGAGATCTGGCAAGTGGTTGTGTGTGTTCATTCGGTCTAATCCTGCCGGCACCTGTGGCTACAGCAGCAGTAAG
The DNA here is from genome assembly GCA_963573935.1 of Arctocebus calabarensis. NCBI lineage: Eukaryota > Metazoa > Chordata > Mammalia > Primates > Lorisidae > Arctocebus > Arctocebus calabarensis. Next base: position 10,312 of record CAUYON010015390.1, read on the forward strand.
ATTGCAAACGGGAAAGGCCTTACCTGTGAGCTGTTTGGGTTTCTTTTGGACTTGGCACTCAGTTGAACTGCCTTGGGAGAACTGGGGCAAGACTGTGGGGGTCTTTGAGTGTTGTCTGGGGCTCCAGACTGAGCCACCAAGTCAGACGGAGCTACCAGTGTTTGGTTGTGGGCTGAGCAGAGCCATTGTAGGAGAACTGCCCTGGCAAGCTCCACCCTCAGGGTTTCAGAACAAACATCAGGCAGGAGTGAGTAATCTAGTGACTGAGCAGCCTAAAGGCAGGGACTGAGACACTTGCAACCTTAGCGCTCAGGGGCATAGGGTGAGACCAGTTTTGGCACACTGGGTAAGTGGATAGCCACTTAAGGAGTGATCCCAGCGACAAGTGCTTTTCTGGGAAAGCTTCTGCTTAGCCCAAGTTAGCAATTTAAAGTGACTTCTAAGCAGGCTGAGGAGGATTTAAGCTCTCCACCCTGCGGGGTTTGAGAAATCACTAGAGGCCTCCGGTCTCTGTTTTGTTCAGCCGTATCAACATTGTGATTAATATATCATACCCCAGAAGATCACCTCTTGCCCAGACAATATCAGCAAGATATATATAACGCTTTGTTTCTTGATTTTGTTTTGTTTTGTGTTTTTTTGTTGTTGTTGTGTGTTTGTTTTCATTAGTGTTGTTTTATTTTTAATTTCAACATTTTCCTTTTCTTTTTTTATTTCTTCATTTTTTTAGTTTAAATATAATTTTCCATTGTTGCCTTTTTCAACAATTAGACTTCCATTTTGCTAGTGATTCTACCCATAGTAATTGATATTTTCCCCAATCTTATCCTGTAAAGTTTTTGGTTTGCTTGTTTTGATTTGGCTTATTGCATTTTTGTCTTTCTTCTCTACTTGGTGGAGGTGGGGTACTGTGTCCAAACAAGCTGGCAAAGAGCTGCTTACGTAATCACCCAACCAGGCACCCCCAGAGGTTGGGGGCTCTTAAGGTTGGGTCAAAGTACCCTACTGTACACCTATATTGCTCCCGTTTCCCCTCTTTCTGGGCCTTTCTACTTTTGGTCAATAGTTGCTTCTACCCACCCCTTGTCCTTCCTCCTTTTTCTTTTCTTTTCTTTCCCTCTCTTTCTTTCTTTCTTCACTTCTTGCTCTTCAATCTTCTCATCCTCTTGTCCTGTACCAAAAGGACTCATCGAAACCCTAGTCCAGATGCACAGCAATTTGAAGAGCAGGAGGAAGTGAAAGGAAAATTAGGAATTAGGGCAAGGAAACAGATAAAAGAAATCATGAGGAAGAATCAGCAGAAAACTCTAGGCATCATGAAAAAGCAGTACAGAGCAAACTCCCCTAGGGGCTGTGAAGTAGATACTGTAGAGGATTCCACCTATAAGGAAATGTTAGAAATGTCAGAAAGGGAATTTAGAATACAGATGACGAAAACAATCAAGGAAATGAAGGAAGAAATGAAGGAAAATTCTGATAAAGCAGAAAAAGAAATCCAAAAACAAAATCAATTAAGGGAAGAATATAAAAAGGATATGGCAGAGATGAGGAAAATGAAGCAGTCAATTAGGGAACTTAAAGATACAGTAGAAAGTATCAACAACAGATTAGACCATGCAGAGGAAAGAATCTCAGAGGTAGAGGGCAAAGCTCTTGAGATAACTCAGATGCTTATAGAGGCAGAAAAAAAGAGAGAGAAAGCAGAACATTCACTGGCGGAATTATGGGACTCTATGAAGCATTCAAACATGTGAGTTATAGGTATCCGTGAAGGGGAAGAAGAAAGTCCCAGGGGAATGGAAGCCATACTAGAGAATATTATAAATGAAAATTTCCCAAATATCACCAAAGATTCTGACACTCTCCTTTCAGAGGGATATCGGACCCCAGGTTGCCTCAACTCTAATTGAGCTTCCCCGAGACACATAATGATGAACCTGTCCAAAGTCAAGACAAAAGAAAAGATTTTTCAAGCTGCCAGGAGTAAACGCCAATTGACCTACAGGGGCAAATCTATCAGGATGACTACAGACTTCTCAAATGAAACTTTCCAAGCAAGAAGACAATGGTCATCTAACTTTAATCTACTTAAACAGAACAATCTCCAGCCCAGAATTCTATATCCTGCAAAGCTAAGCTTTAAATTTGATAGAGAAATCAAATCATTTA
>CAUYON010015391.1:0-13321 GCA_963573935.1 Arctocebus calabarensis
AGAGATAGAGTCTCAGAGTCTCACTTTATCGCCCTGGGTAGAGTGCCGTGGCTCACAGCAACCTCCAGCTTTTGGGCTTAAGTGATTCTCTTGCCTCAGCCTCCCGAGTAGCTGGGACTACAGGCGCCCGCCACAGCGCCCGGCTATTTTTTTGTTTTGCAGTTCGGCCAAGGCCAGACTTGAACCCGCCACCTTTGGTATATGGGGCCAGCGCCCTACTCGCTGAGCCACAGGAGCTGCCCTTTCTTTATGATTTTTGAAGACTCTGTTACAATGCTAAAGAAATCAATTGTACACTGTGTTTAAATTAAAATCTGCTAAAACCACCGTTTGTTTTTCTTGAATATCCCAATAGCAGAAAACTTTGACATGAGAGACTGATATTTTTCTACTAACACAAAAGCCCAAGCTCTTTTTATGGACTTCGGTAAGATTAACACAGTTCATTAACTTATTTTCCTACAATGGTTTATAGATTAAATAAACATTAAAGTGTTTTGCAATTTAAATGAGACCGTTTTGCAGTTGTCTGATGTATTAATAGCAGTCTGGTTTTACCATGCTCCTGAGGTTATAGACTTTAAATATCTGTGTTTTACTACAATAATAGTATTTTATTCTTAAGTCTTATCAAATACCTTTAAACCATTATTTTAACCAAATGAAATTATCCATTGAGGTGGCATTACTACATATAGAAATAGTTTGATGCTTCAGTTTATTTCAGAGGAAAATTCCAGTTACAAAGAATTAATAAAATAATCCTTTTTACTGTAAGAGAAGATGAATATCCTATGCCTTGTGTCTTCCAGAGACCTGAAAGTGATAAACCATTTGATTCTTAGTGCTAAGAGTTGCTCCATTTACACTAACTACAAGATTTTAATGACGCTGTTGCTCAGACACTCATCCACCATGAAAATACTGTGAAGGAAAATACTCTGAGTAATTTTCTGAGGAAATCCATTAAGTTTCTTGTGATTTCTTGCTTGATCCATTGTGTTCCACACTTGAGTATTGTGGAACAATAATAATCTAGGGAAAGACAGTTTATTTCAGTGTGATCAAATAAAATTCTGCCTTTGTTAGGAAAATATGTACACTACCAATTTGAACATTTAAGCTGTCAGAATACCACAAAATGCATACACTACCACCAAATGCTACACACAGTATCTTTCCTAGAATATTTATTCTTTTCCCACATGGTACATCATTATAAAAACTGTCCAATTCAAAATGAAAAAGAAGCTTTAGTTTGCGTTTCAAATAACACTGCTCTGTTATGAATGCATTACATAATGAAAGGGCATTATTATATTTTGAAGCAAATGAAATACTCAACCCAATATTAATTCACAAATTTCAGAAGTAAGTAGTATGTACATATGTCTTTACCAAAACATTCAGCAACAACATAACACTTTTTTTTTTCAAGAAGAGATGGCCCTTGAACAGAGTGTTTAGTGAAATATATATAGATAGAATTATATATACATATATATATCCTCAAACAAAATGTTTCCTAAGTAAAAAATATTGGCTCCAACTTTGGAAATGTTTTCTCCATCTATTCATGTAGATGTTTCCTCTGAAAAGTATTTTTCATATTAAAAGATAAAATAACTTAATCTAGAACATTATTCTAGTATTTTTGTGTGCTAAGAGTACATGCTGTGGACTGAATTATAATCTTTAAAGAGCATATTTAGCTAAAGAATTTCAGTTATGATTTTAATGCAGTGTTCTTGAAGTAGAAAATCTTTGTGTTTCTAAAGTGGAAAGATCACTCTCCTTGGCAATAGTCTGTTAAATATAAGCAATCTTATATTAATGTCTACTGGAAGATACATTGTTTTATAGTACAGAATTTGGTCATAAAAAATGAATTTATATAGTGTATAATGGTCAAGAATAATGTTTACAAGACTATATAACTATATCTTATTGTCTAATTGCAAACATATAAAGTTATGCAGTTGTGAATTGAGCTGCAATTGCCAAAGTCATGGAAACAACCCAAATGCCTGTCAATTCATGAATGTATTAACAAACTATGCGATATGTTTATACCATGGTGTACTATTCAGTCAAAGAAAAGATGGAGACTTTACATCTTTTATGTTTACCTAAATGGAGCTGAAACACATTCTTCTTAGTAAAGTATCTCAAGAATGGAAAAAAATGTATCCAATGTACTCAATACTAATAGGAAACCAATATATAGACAACTACACACCCACAGGAATGATGAAATACAAATATAGTCTAGCAAGAGGGAGGGGAAAGGAAAAAAAGGGGAGGAAGAGGGAGGGTAAGTGGTGGGAGGAGGGAGGGCATTTGGTAAGATCTCACCTAATGTACACAAAGTGAGAGTGTTCAGCATACCCCCTGGATGAAGGGCTCAACTACAACTTGAACTTTATTCTATAATTGAAAATAATCTAAACTAAATTTAAAAATGCATATTAATTTGGAATTTTAAAAAAGAAAGAAAAAAGGTAAAATATTGAAAAAAAATTACACAGATGTCCTAATATCTACATTTTTATATAATCAGACAGAAATGTAAGAGGAAGATGTACCATATAACCCTTATATGTGCACCCTCAAATTTCTGTCATGGTATTTTCACTAAGTATCTCATAAAAATATTTTTCTAAAGCAGCCATATTAACTACTTTGGTGGATTATATTATTCTAATATGTTAATAAGCAACTTTTTTTCTGCTCTCTAGAAAAATTAATTTAATTTGGTCATAGTGATGGAGTAGGGATACCATATATTCTGGTGTACAAAATTTGGCACACATGCTCTGTATTGACCATTAAGGATATGAATAGGATGCTATTATGTATTGCATTATGGTGGACTTGAGGGTCAGGAAAGAAAAGAAGAACCATAATAGCTGTGGGTTCTGCCCTGAGGCCAGAAATAATAAACATTGTTGGGAGTGAACGAGAGTAGGTCATAGACAGCGTCATCATGAGTTGATGTGATGACATATTACAGGTCTCTGGCATTACAGAATAGAAGTGCTCTTCCTTGAATTACCTAGACTATATTAGCCTCCCTGGAAATTATGAATGTTTAAAATTTTACTCTACAATGGTGAAGTAAATAAGTTCAATTCGAAAACATTTGATGCAAATTGAAGTAAAAAACTTTGATGTACTTCTATTCTTCAAAGCTGAATAAGGTAATAAGACATAGTGTAACCTGACTTTGAACAATTGAAAAGATTCTTTAAAATTGACTACAGTGACCAGAAAGTTAACTGTGAACAGAGCACAGAGGAAGCTTGAAGGCAATTGCAGACTGAAAAAATGTTTATTAGGCAATGTTGACAGTTCAAAGCTCTGTCCTTGCAGCTAACATTTCAACCTTTGGAAAACACATCGGTGTCTATTAAAGTTTGATGAACACATGAATGGTCATCTTGGTATTAAATGTAATAGAGGCTAGTTTGACAGAACAATTACTAATCAAGATAATCAAGGTCAAGAACAATGGCCTCCAGGAGAGGAAATAGATTAAAATGCTTGAGACATTTCCCATGAGATCTGTAAGTTAGAAACCATTGCCAAGAAATGAGCTGACTGTATATTATCACATGACCCCTAATATTTCTCTGTTACCATGAAAGGTAATAATCTTTATAAATTTTTATTGAAATAAAAAAAGATCATTTTCTCCAAGGAGAAATTCAAATAAGAAAGACATTAAAAAATATACAGCCTTCTTAGCGCTTTCTTTCTTTCTTTTATTTTTATTTATTTATTATTATTATTATTTGGTGCTGTTTTTTAGCCGGGGCTAGGTTTGATCCCGCCACCCTCGGCTTATGGGGCCAGCACCCCGCTCCTTGAGGTACAGGTGCCGCCTCTTCTTAGCTCTTTCTCTGTCCTTCATGTTTTTCTGTAATTATAGTCTAGGCTTTATTTCTAGGGAAAGTGACAACAGATTTGGTCGTATGAGGATGGACCAGCAAGCTTACTACATGTCTCACTGAATATCACTACAGACACTTTGAAGTCTGCCCCTTGGGGAGCCATGTACTGACATCAATGCCAAGTTCACCTTTCAAAGCATTTTTTTTCTAGGATAAGTTCATGAACTTAATGGTCAAACTTGGTGTCTCTTTTCTATATCTTAGTGTTTTATCTTAAGGAGTAAGTGGAGACAAGTGTCTTACTGGGGAAATTCCCTACATTACACCGACTTCCACTCATTACTCACTGTCCACACTGCAGCAATTATCATGGGGCTGAGTTTCTTCCCATCACAGGTTCATATGAAAACAAGAAAAAATAGGTGTGAGGTGTTTTGTAAACTTAGAACTGCTATGCAAATGTATTTTTAAAATGTCAAAATTGTACATTTTAATAATGTTTCTAGTAAGAATTTTTATAATAAATAGTGTCTAAAGTATTTAGCAATGTGTAATACTATTCTAGCATATTATCTCATTGCAATAGACAAAAGTATGACATGAATCATTCGATTCTTCTTAGACCCTTCTCCAAAAATCTTGAAATCCTTCTTTGAATTGACAACTTAGGTAAATATGGCAGTTTGGGGAGAGTTACATAATTTAACAACCCGATTAATTCACTAAGTATGTTCATTAAAAAGGATATTAAAAATGTTAACATTTAATAAGTGTCTAATGATTTTGTAGGTGGAACCTATAAAATTTCTGGAGACGGTTTGTATAGAAAAATACAGAATAAATTAATGATGATCTTTAGATTTCATGCCTATGTGCCCCAGCATTAGCATTTATTAATAACAGAGTCTTAGCGTTACCTTCATGCTCATTTTAAGATTTTGTTTTAAAAAATGCAATGAAAGAAAGCAAAGAAGTCCAGCACCATATTTTCTATTTCTGGGATCCAGGTTTTTTCAGCACTATTTATGTGATGTAAATTGGTCACTGTGGTATGTAGTGAGAAGCATGTTTTGCTTAAACATGGAAGTCTAGCCCAGTCTAGTTTTAGGAAACCCACTGAGCCCTCTTTTCTCTCAGGGTTCTTCAAAGTATGCATGTACGTGTGTGTGTGTATGGATTATGTACATATATGCGTATGTATGTATATGTGTGTGTATACATGTATATTATGAGAGAGAAAGAGAGAAAGTTTAAGGAGTTGGCGTGCGTGATTATGGAAACTGCAAGTCCAAAATCTGGAGATCAATCTGGCAGTGTGGAAATTCAGATTAAAAATTGCTGTTGCAAGACTTCACATCTTTTGTATTAACCTGGATGGAGGTGGAACACATTCTTCTTAGTAAATCATCACAAGAATGGAGAAGCAAGAATCCTATGTACTCAATTCTAATATGAAGCCAGTGGACAATCTAATACACTTTCTCGTGGGAGAAAAACTCAGATCAATTCACGGTGGGTGGCAGGGGAGCAAGGGTTCGGGGAGAGGGGAGGAGAGAGGGGCTGGGGGTCAGGGTGTATGGCACACCTCTGGGGTGGGACACAATTATAGGAGGGACTGTACCTAATAAATGCAATCAGCATAACCTAATTCTCTGTACCCTCAATGGACCCCAAACAAAAAAAAGAAAAAAAAATTGCTTTTGCCATCTTGAGTCTAACGTCCCAGAACAAACCAAGAGCCTAAATACTCAGACAGCATTTCTACGTTACAGGCTCAAAGAATAATTCTTTCTTCTCCAGGAACATTCAAGTTTTTCTCATAAGGCCTTCAAGTAATTGGCAGAGGTCTACCCATATTATCAAGGATAATTTGCTTAACTTAAGCTGATTATAAACGGTCATCATATTTACAATATAACAAGTCACAGCAAATTCTAACCTAGTATTTGAAATAACTGGGGATAAGCCTAACCAAGTTGACACAAAATTAACCATTACAATTTCTAAAACAACCTAATAAATATGTGACTTTTTTCCTTTATATTCTTATTTTGAATTGAAAAAAAAATAGTTTAAAGGTATTATCTAGGATCCAATAAGCCATGGAACTAACATAAGCAATTTTCCACTTAAAAATGTAACTGGTGATTATTGGAATGTAAATGAGATAGTTGTGACAATTATTAATACATTACCATTAATTTGTTCCAAAATGTGCAAAGTCAACAATAGGTAAGATGTAGGACAGGTACCCACTGCTAAAAATAATTCTTGTCTCCCTGTTCATTTACATTTCCATTAAAGTGCAAGAAAAGATATTTACAATTGACCACGTTATGCAAAGAGAAGCGATGTTATACATCTGTTGTAATGTTCCATGGGCACAGTAAATGTTTCCTACCCTTCTTCCTAACTCTTTTACCAGCTTGAGGATTTCACGGTCCATCTGTTTCTCTTCAGAGCTTGTTCTGGTATAAAATTGGTACAGGTACATTCCGATCTTTCCTGGAAAGGGGTGTGTTGGAGATTTTTACTTTGATCCCTTAGATTCTTGCAAGACACCTTTCTCTTTCAGAGGTAAGATTTATAAAAAGCCAACCAGAACTAAGCAATAAAAGCCACAACTGCTTCTCACGTGGCACGTGACAGCCTACCTCCCTTTTTGATTAATTTTCATTGACATTATCTTTTATTTACCCTCCTTTTTCAACCCTTTCCCACCTCCCAGTCGGGATAAGAATTAACATACAGTTAGGTTGTCAGTTTAGTAAGAGTCAAACTCAAGATTCTGAAATCTCTGCAAAGATTTTAGATTTGTAGTATGCCAAATTATGAAAAATTAAACAGACAACTTAAAGCTATTAACAATATTTCTGTTTCCACTAGGTTTTTTACAGTAACCTGTAAAAATTTAATGTAAATTAAATTACATTAAATTTAATGTAAATTTCCTATTTACTATCATCAACAAAAGCCAGGTGGGAAGAACTTTCCAAACTCTTAGAAGATTTTCAATGCTAAATAGCTTCTCCTACACAGGTCAATATAGCCTGACATGTTGAGAATTGTTCAACAATAGTAAGAGTACAAAATAATCCTTTGAAAAAAATCACAGAATATAGGTCACAGGTCAATAGGTCCTGCTTATTTACATAATATAAATTTTCTGCATAAACATTCTCTTATCTGCTCTTTGTCAACTTACAATTTTTTGAGATCAGTCTTTCTCACTTATCCACAATTTCATGGCAAATAGAAAAATAATGTGAAGGTACTCCTCCGTTTTAATATTATCATTAATGTTCTTACTTTGTGATCATTTCTCTGTTAGGATACTTCCTGGGGCATGGTATCTTTGTGAATGCCTTTTATTATAATCTCAAAAGCCACTCGTAACAATAAACTCATTCTATATTTGATTTTTTCCTTTGACATACTCTCTAAAATTATAAGTAACTCTCTATATTTTGTTTCATTTTTTGTCTTTGTTCCATGTTCAGAAGATTTATTCCTCTTTCCTTTGGTAACAGTTTTTTGTTAAGTTTCCACTATTGAAAGCGGAATTATGATTTAATGTACTCTTTTGTATACAGTAATATCCTTTTATTATAAATCATCTTTATTCTTTTATATTTTAATACCATATTTTTTTTTGTTAAACATCATAAAGGCCTTAATTCCTTAACTTTCTCTAATGGGGGTAAAATACCATTTCCCATAGTACGTGAAAGTTAAGTTCTACTATGTTGAAATGAAGTAATTTCTGATAAAAGTCTCATTGTAAAACTTGCCATCAGATTTTCATGATCATAAACGAGGTTTTTGTTATGTTTACATTTAATATAAGTTTAATACAGTGGCCTGTTTTTATTGAATTCTATATTTTGTAATTCATAAACTCCCATAGTGAAATTTAATAACCCATTGAGTATAATAGATTTAACTGAATTTATTACCCCCAAATACCTGATTTTATAAACCCTTTACATCTCAGTCTAAATACATTATCTTTGGAAGTTGCTTGTGTTTCACAGGGTATTGTCTCAACTAAGTAAGAGTAAGAACCACATGTGTCTATTTCTGTGCCATTCATTCATTAAGCAGCTATTATGTGCTGATTTTTAGTCTGCATTTGGGAGATAAATAGTAATCCAGACAAGCCTCCCCTGCAGCAGAAGCTTAGAGGCTGAGGGTGGATGCAGAACCACACACTTTCCCTAGTCTACTGCCTGAACTGAAGCATTCTCTCTTTTAAATGGCATTCCTTTTAATATGTGGATATGAGAAATAGATCCCCAGTTAATCTTGATCTTGTTGTATCACAGGAATTGAATAGTAATAGCCAACGATGATTGTTTAGCTTAAAAAAGATCTTGAGAGTAATTTAATAAATGATAACCCCTTAACTTAAAAAATAAATAAATAAAATAAAACAAAAAGATCTTGAGAGTAATTTAGAGTCCTTTACATCCTTGCTGAGATTCCTGGTCCCTGTCCCTAGTGGGGATTATCTGAATGGTTGAAAAAGTGCCAAAGAATGGAAAGACTCAGGAAAAGGAGGGCATTTTCATGGGCTGTAACTTAGGCCCCGTCAGCCTAAGATAAGACAAAAATCTCAAAATCTTGCACCACAGCAGTGATGCAGCGGAGGTGAAACCAACACCCAGGATCACGTACAGGACAGTCTGCAGCTGAGCAGGCCAGTGGCAGGGACTGAAGCCAAACCACAACCCACATCACTAAATGCCACCTGAATAAGTGAATTGTGTTTGGCTACTGACATTTCCTTTAAGCGAAAGAAAGAGAGAAGAAAAATTCCTGAACAAGAAAGTAGTGAAATTGGAAGACATCCTACTTAAATTACCAAGAGCTATTTTTCCAATCATGAGTCAGCATTGGGTAACTAGAACTAAGCTCAGTTGAACTGTAGGAAGCTAACATCATACATTTGCAGGTCCAATATTTTAGCTTTTGAAATATTCACCTTCCCTTGTCTATGGGAGGGACCTGTGACTTCCAACTAATGATGAGGCAGAGTCAATGGGTTGTCACTCCTGTAATTACATTATGCAATATGTACATATCGAAGGATTCCATTCCCCTGATTGAGTTTCAACAGGTAATATCATATAGCAGCCGTGCTCAACCTATGGGTTGCCACCCACAGGAACTGTAATAAGGGTCATGACATTAGGAAGGTTGAGAACCACTGTTATATAGCAAAGGTTATGGGATGTCACTCTCACAATCGTGTAACATTGTAAGACTTTATCTTGACAGACTGGAGGAAGATTTTTCTTGTCATTTTGATGGAGTCAATGAAGATTTTGGAGGAACCCCTCTTGTAGAAAACAAGAAGGTGGCTTTTTCAGGAATTGCAACCAACTCCAAGACACCAGCATGACGGCAGAAGAGCAAGTCTCAATTTCCCTTTCCTTCCATGAAAGATCAACTGGCGACAATCCACAGACAAAAACATGGCTTTGATAACCCCAGCCCTTGCAAACAGGCTGAGACAATCAAGCAGTGTACAGAGGTAAATGAAGTTCAGATTAGAAGGGCAAGAAGGAATGGTGTCGCTTAACTTCACCACCTCTCCGCAACAGATCAGCACAGGGCCTGGTGGAGAGAATTTCCCTGTGCCCATAGTTTTTATAGAGGGAAAGGAGAACTGGAAGAGATCATTTACCTTCCCTTGCATTCCCAGACTCTTCCCAGGAATCTGAACTTAGTCTCACCTCATGAAGAATACGAGGGGAAATGGTACGATGAGAGGGAGGTACTGTCTCAGATAGAAACAAGGAATGGAGCTGAAGGTCACAGTGACCAGCATGCAGATCCTGCTTGTTGCTCTGTTTTCCCTCCAATTTGGCACCTGATCAATGACCTCAGTCAACCTGCTTGACCACAGAAACATGATGAAAAATGCAACATAGCTTGGGTCCCTAGACTGCTAGATTCTCTGCCCAGTTTATCCCAGTGACCCATCCAGGTAGGGAGATGCCCACCTCTGCTCATTTTAGTGAAGCAAACGAGTTAGAATGACTTGACCTGGGAAGTCAAGCAGCAGCTCTGCTCAGCCTCAAACCCCTCTCAGTGAGCCCATAGCAGCAGGGAGCCTCCCACCTCTGCACATCGCAGAGGAGCTTAGGGCCTTCTTAGAGGTCAAACTGCCACTCAACTCAAGTCAACTCAACTCAACTCAGCCTACCCCACAGTTGCCCCACAGGCAGGCAGGCAATTCTCAATCATTGTGCACTTTTATTCACATATCCTTCATTTTATTATTTACAACTGAAAATTATAATGGGCAATTGATAAGATTGGCAATCTAGAAAATTGAATAATATACTTAAGTGAAATATCTGCATTCATCTCACATACTGACCCATAATAAAGGTAGAGAATGTGTCTTGATCTTTTGTAACCAAACCAGGCAACTAAAAATAAATTAAACAAAACTAAAGAGAAAAAGCTTTAAGTAATAAAAGGATCCATCTGTGAGAAACTATAAAAATATAAATTTTCTTTCTTATATAGTAATAGGAATACATGTTACTATTGAATGAGTTTATTTTTCCTATTAACATTTTGCCACACTGAATAAAAAGATAGATGCTTCTGTACTTTTGTTTATATCGGCTTTTCTTAAACATTTTTCTAAAAATAGAAGCAAGTTTTTCATTGCTTATATTCTGCATTAAATGCCAAAGAAAGACTTCTCTATTATTTCCAGAAAGATTAAAAAACTCTGTAAAGACAAGCTGAGTCTCCTATAATTGCTACCAAATTTCCAGGCCCAATATAGAGAATGTTTTTGAATCGAATTTTCTCTCTGACCTTCTACAATAATATTACTATGGCAATTTTAATTAATTCAAATTGACATAGTTCATACTGAAAAATATAATATAATTCAGTAGCAAAGATTAACATAGTTCAAATTTCAATGTTCATGAGTCAAAGAAACATGTTTTCATAGTTTTCTACTTGAATGATCAAAGATATATCACAACTTCTCTATGGCTGAGTTTCCTCCTCAAATTGGAGATAAAATATTACTTGAATATTTTTACTTCTGGTGAGAAATATGTGTAACATTCCTGTCACATAGCAGGTACACACACACAAATAGAAGCTTGTACACCTGCCACTAAATGTAAATATCAATGATTAAGAAAACAAAATATTGATCTGTGACAGGCTGAGAAGGGGTAACATAAATTTTTAATCCTATTTAGATATCAACATTGAAAATAGAGAAAACCAAAAAAATTATATGTAATGAAATTCCACATTGCTGTTTTTTCCCCCACTTCTAGTATCTACTCACTTTTACTTTCTTGTTTGGTAACTACATGATTCCAAAAAAAAAAAAAAAAAAAAAAGAAAGAAAAGATTCTATATAATACATAACAGCTTGATGGAGAAGAAAAAATATTGATCTTTTATCAACCCCCAAATACAATATGTAGAAAGTGACCATCTTGATCTTTTATCAACCCCAAAATACAATATGTAGAAACTGACCGTATCTTCAGCAATTTCATGAAGATGACAAGACCAAGGGTGTAGTAAGCTGATCCCGACTTGATTAAGAATCTGAGTGCCCTGTCACTCACTGCAGTGACCTGCCATGCCTCGGAAAAACAGCACCTAAATTGGTCAGGTAAAAAAAAAAAAAAATGATGCAAGTCAAGTGGCTTGGTTGATACAATCTTTTAATTCTCATTAACTTTAAATACTTTTCACACCGAAGAAAAAATTTTAGCAACATTGTGGAGAATTTAGGTTGGATGAAGAATTGACTTTTTATAGCAGTAATCAAACATCAGAATGATATATAAAATATCTTTCCTTGGCTGTCTTTCATAGAAGATTAGGATCTAATTTAGTGATAGTTAAGTAAGCTTATGCTAAATAATTTTCCGAAATTACACCTACCTATAACATTACGGGTGTTCAATAAGAATTTTTTAAAAATACATAATATATGCTCCCTTATGGGTACTTGGGTGACTTAGACTAAAAATAGTAATGAAAAGTAACTACTGAGAGAAACATTCATTTTCTAGACTTTCATTCTTCCCATTATAAAGAGTGTAAAACGAAACCTATTAAACACTTACAGCCAAACAAGACAGATGTTAAGGGTGTTGTTGCTTGTTTGTGTAGTTTTTTTGTTTGCTGAACACCGACAGCTGCCACTGTGAATAGAAAAGGTACTGACATAATACAGATCACACATGTTTGAAGCAAAAATCGTACATACTGCCAATTCTCGATGTTCCATTTAATTTGCAGTAAAATTCGCAAGAGTAGTTTAATGTTTACGTGTTCAGAGCATTCTGTATTTAAAAATGCTTCTGTAGCTATGGGGTTCAATTTTTTTTTCCAAGTAAGGTATGCATATACCTTGTGAAACTGTTGCAATTCCTTCTGTGTTCATTGTCCATCATATACGAAGGGCTATTCACAATCAACTCTAATCAAATGTGCACCTGTCAAAAAAATTAAAGACATTCTTTTGCAGTTTTTCACCCTTAGCTGAAATCTTAATGCACAGAAGGAACCTTTATCGGTTTTGATTAAGCTTTGAAATCGAATATAGTCAATTGTACAACTTTTGTGACCTCTATATAGACTTTAAGAGTCTTGTAATCAATATGTGCAAGGTTGTATAAAGATTATTTCCTCCATTAGAAAGAAAACAGAGTAGAATTGATTGCTTCATTATGTTCCGTAAAAATCTTACTTTTTCTAATTAAAAAAAGCTATTCATCCACTGAGCCAAACTTAAGTATTATATAATTTTATTTTTAAAAAACTATTAATTCACCAAATATAGAGTGCCTACTACATCATAAGCATTGGATTAGATACTCTAGGTGTTTGAATTTGAATGTTATATCAAATGACTCTATCTTCAAACTTATGGCTAACGTAAATACATTTTTAAACAAAAAAAAAAAGAGGGGCAGTGCCTGTGGCTCAAAGGAGTAGGGTGCCGGCCCCATATGCCAGAGGTAGCAGGTTCAAACCCAGCCCTGGCCAAAAACAGCAAAAATAAATAAATAAATAAAATAGGAGAATTAAACACAAGCTGGTCCACAATAATGGAAATATTGAAGATATTATTCAGCAGAAAGAAAATTATTAAAGATTTAACCCTGAAGAGGAAAAGGGAAGAAGGGGAGGAAATAATAGGCTGACTGGGTGGTGCCTGTGGCTCAACCAGTAAGGCGCTGGCCCCATATACCGAGGGTGGTGGGTTCAAACCCTGCCCTGGCCGAACTGCACAAAAAAATAGCCGGACATTGTGGTGGGTGTCTGTAGTCCCACTTGCTCAGGAGGCTGAGGCAAGAGAATCACCTAAGCCCCAGGAGTTGGAGGGTGCTGTGAGCTGTGACGCCACAGTACTCTACAGA
>CAUYON010015392.1:0-15861 GCA_963573935.1 Arctocebus calabarensis
GCCAGCCGCCCCTCGGCTCACTCTCTCACTGCTTCCGAGCTGGGAGAACAGCACAGACCCTCGGCAACCCACGCCCTGTCCACTCCCCTCGAGAAAGTGTTCAAGAATCTGGACTCCGTGGGGGACAGACCTCCAGACCTCAGGCTGAGAGTGGAGGGGAGTGTCAGGAGTTCCAAGTTGCAGGTGGAGAATATATACAGTTTTATACCGCTTTATGCCTGGCAGGAGGGTGCCGCGGCACAGGGGAAGGAGGTCCGGTTTTTAGAGGGTCTCTCCCGTGGGGTAGAGTGGGAGGACAGCCGGACTCTGCTCGCTTGTTAGTATGGAGGTATGGCGTATACTGTGAGCTGTTCTCTTGGGGAAGGGGACTCCCGTCCGCCTGGTGATGAACTCTGTACCTTTTATTTGTATCCTTGGGGTCGCAGGTCGCTCCAATAGCGTTGATGTGCGTTCCTCGACCTTGTCTCTTGGCTCAGCTCCAAACCGTTGGCTTTCTTGCTAAATTTCTGTCCTTTAACTCTCCTTCTGGACAGGAGTGTCTGCCGAAAGCTGGCTACAGACCGTCATCTTGGCTCCTCCCCCCTGGCCTTTTTTTTTTTTGGAAGCATTTTTATTCCTTCTGCAAGCTCAGTGCTTGATATTTGTCTGTTCAAGAGATGTATTTCTTCCTGGTTAAGTCTAGAGAGATGGTGTGATTCCAGGTATTGGTCCATTTCCTCCACATTGTCAAAAATTTGGGGCATAGAGTTTTTGTAGTAGTCAGAAATAATCTCTTGTATCTCTATAGTATCTATTGTTATTTTTCTCTTTTCATTTCTGTATCTCTATAGTATCTATTGTTATTTTTCTTCTTTTCATTTCATTTCATACTAAAGATTTTACTTTTATATTCCTGGTTAATCTGGCTAATGGTTCATCAATTTTATTTATTGTTTCGAAGAACCAACTTTTTGTTTCATTAATTTTCTGTGTGATTCTTTCATTTTCAGTTTCATTTATATCTGATTTAATTTTGTTTATCCCTTTTTTTCTGCTAGGTTTAGATTGGATTGCTCATTCTTTTCATTTCATTAAGATGATTCATTATCGTTATGCTCAAGAAAGTTAATGATTTTTTAAAATCTCTTCCTTGCTCTAACTTTCATTCAGCATAAGTTTTTTTTAGTTTGCATGTGTTTGTGTAGGGATGAAAAGTTTTGTTGGAGTTGAATTCCACCTTTATTGCCTTGTGGTATGAGAAAGTACAAGGTATAATTTCAATTGTTTGATTTTGTTGAAGTATGATTTTTGTACTAGGATATCATTTATTTTGGAGAATGTTCCATGGCCTAACAATAAGACTATATATTCCTTAACTTTGTGATGGAGTGTTCTGTATATTTCTACTAAGTGCAGTTGTTCTGGGGTCATATTTAAATCCCTGGTATCTTAGTTTATCTTGTCCAACTCTGTAATGTTAAAGTCCCCTGCTATTATGGAGTATGGGGACCAATTTCACAAATGAATATCAATGTAAATAAATAAAATATTAGCTAATATACTGCAGCTACCCATTTAAGAAATTATTAACAAAATATTAGCTAATATACTGCAGCTACACATTTAAGAAATTATTCATCATGATCAAATAGGCTTCATACAGGGGTACAAGGCTGGTTCAACATACAAAAATCTGTATATAATTCACCATATCAATAGAAGGAAAAAATAGAGACAATATGATCCTCTAAATAGCTGCAGAAAAATTCAGCATCCTTTTCTAACAAGAACACTTCAGAATATAGGCATAAGTAGCACATTTCTTAAGCTGATTGACGCCATCTATGACAAACCCATTGTTAACATCATACTGAATGGAGTAAAACTGAAAGCTTTTCTACTTAGAACTGGTACCAGACAAGGAAGTCTAGTATCGCCATTATTATTCAACATTGTGCTGGAAGTTCTAGGCCAGTGGTTTTCAACCTTCCTAATGCCACAAGCCTTTAATACAGTTCCTGTGGGTCATGTATTGGTTCTTTCAGAACCACTTTTCTAGGCAATACAATCAAGCAAGAGAAGACTATAAAAGTTATCTAAATGGGGGCAGAGGAAGTCAAACTGTCTGTCTCTGCTGATGATATAATCTTATACTTAGAATACTCCAAAAGCTCAAATACAAAACTTCTGGAAGTGATCAGAAAATACAGTAACACCTCAGAGTATAAAATCAAGTCCACAAATCAGTAACCTTTCTATATGCCAATAACAGTCATGTTGAGAAGCAAATCAAGGACACAATTCTTATCACAGTAGCTGCAAAGAAAATGAAATACTTAGGAATACACCTAACAAAAGAGATGAAGGATTTTTACAAAATGAATTAGGAAACCCTAAGAAAAGAAATAGAGAAGACATTACAAATGGAAGAGCATACCATGCTCTTGGCTGGGAAGAATCCACATATCATCATTGTTAAAATGTCTATTCTACCCAAAGCAATCTATAGATTCAATGTATTTCAATCCATTAAAGTACTGCCATCATACTTTAAAGATCTGTAAAAAAATAGTACTTTGTTTTGTATGAATTAGAAAAAAACCCATATAGTCAAGGCTACTCTTAGTAATAAGACAAATTTGCAGGCATTACTTTACCAGAATTCAGGCTACATTATAAGTTCACAGTAATCAAAACAGCATAGTATTGGCACAAAAATAGAGACATAGACATATAAAACAGAAAAGAGAAGGAAGAGATGAAACACAGTCTCTATGTGTCATCTGATCTTTGATAAACCAAACAAAAGCATACAATTGGGAAAAGAATCTCTTTTTAGCAAATGGTGCTGAGAGAACTAGATAATCATCTGTCTCAAAAATAAAATAAAATAAAATAGGTTGACTTTTTACTTTACTTGTGTCCTTAGCTATGCAGAAGTTTTTCAGCTTAATTAAGTCCCATTTGTTATTTTTGTTGTTGTGATGGCTCCTGAAGTCTTTGTCTTAAAATTTTTCCCCAGTCCAACATCATTAAGAGTTTTCCAAAAGATGGAAACTGGAACCACACCTTTCACCACTTACAAAAATTGACTTAAGATGGATAAAATGTTTAAATCTAAGATATGAAAGGATAAAAATCTCACAAGAAAGTGTGGGGAAAACTCTTGATGATGTTGGACTGGGAAAGATTTTAAGACAAAGATTTCAGGAGCCATCACAACAACAAAAATAAACAAGTAGGACTTAAGCTGAAAAACTTCTCCATAGCTAAGGACACAAGTAAAGCAAAAAGATAACCTTTATTTTATTTTATTATTATTATTTTTCAGATAGAACCTCAAGCTGTTGCCCTAGGTAGTGTACGTGACATCATAGCTCACAGCAACCTCCAACTCTTGGGCTCAAGTGATTCTCCTGCCTCGGCCTCTCAAGTAGCTGGGACTATAGGTGCCCATTACAATGTCTGGCTATTTTTTGGTTGTAGGCATCATTGTGGTTTGGTGGGCCTGGGCTGGATTCAAACTCACCAGCTCAGCTGTATGTGGCTGGTGCCTTAGCTGCTTGAGCCATAGGTGCTGAGCCAAGACAACCTTTAGAATGAGAAAAGGTATTTGCAGGGTGTCAATCTGGCAAAGGGTTGAACTAGAATCTACAGAGAACTTAAATTAATCAATAATAAAAGCGCCAACAATCCCATCTACCACTGGCACGTGATATGAATAGAACCTTCTTTGACGAAGATAGACAAATGGGTAACAAACATTTGAAAAACTGCTCATTGTTCTTGATCATTAGAGAAATGCAAATCAATGCTGCCCTGAGATATTACCTCACCTCAGTGAGAGTAGCCCACATCAAATCTTCAGATCTGGTGTGTAGATGCTGAAGAGTAGCCCACATCACAGAATTTCAAATCTGCAGATGTAGTGTGCAGAGAAGGGAATGCTTTTACAATGTTGGTGGAACTGAAAACTAATACAACCTATTTGGAAGGAAGTATGGAGAATCCTCAAAGAACTCAAATTAGACCTGCCATTTGATCCCGCAATCCCATTACTAGGCATCTATTGAGAAGAGAAAAAAGTCATTTTATCATAAGGACATTTGCACTACACTTTTTATCACAGGCTCAGTTTACAATTGTCAAAATGTGGAAACTACCTAAATGCCCACAAACCCAGGAAGGGATTAACAAGCTGTCATATATGTTAACCATGGGGTATTATTCAGCCATTAAAAAAGATGGAGACTTTATATCTTTTATATTAACCTGGATAACATTTGAAAAATACCCTTCTTAGTAAAGTATCACAAGAATGGAGAAGCAAGACTCCAAAGAACTGAATTGTAGTATGAAGCCAGTAGATAATCTAATACATACCTAGATAAGATAAAAACTCAAATCAGTTCAAGGTTGGGGTTGAGGGAATGAGGGAGCAGGCAGAGGGAGGAGGGATGGGGACGGGGGTTCTCCCACTTAAGGGGCACAATGTTAGGGTATATAGCATACCCCTTGAGGGTGGTGCACAATTATAAGAGGGACTTTACCTAACAAATGCAAACAGTATAACCTAATTTTTTATATCATCAATTATCCTGAAATAGTATTAAAAAGATGATCTGTTAAGTATTAAAATGCATTCAATTGTGTAGAATCTTGTACAACAGTAATTACATTTTTTTCTGATATTGACTATATTATAAGTGATTATATGGGAATCTACAAAAGTATACAAAATTAATGCAACCCTGTTAACATAAAATATTCATGCTATAAAAAGAAAATTGTTACTTGAAACTATAAAAATGTAATAGTTTTACATTTTTCTTTCCTTTCCATATTTCACAATCATTGTGTCTTTTAAATGTATTCATACTTAAGGTTATACGTAACTGAAATTGTGTAAAATAAAAACATATACTATAAATGGAAAAATCATATTCCTAAAATAACAATAAAGTACATACACACACACACACATACATACACATACCTGTACAGGAAACATAAATGCATTAGTCAAAGTGTCACTTCTAGCCTTTTAATTTATTGAAATTTAAAGCTTCAGGATATTTTAAAGCCTTTGGCTACTATTTTGTTTCTTTCCCTTTTCTTATAGTCAAATACCCAATATACGAACAGAAAAGAAAAATCCCCCAAAGTGCCTCTAAAGTGCAAGAAAGCACTTCTTGCAGTACCCCCTAATAAGTTATTTCTGCTTAAGGAAGTATTATCGTGGCACTTGAAATGAAATAAATTATGAATGAAATGGAGGTAAATGTAATGTCTTTCCAAGGTTGATGGGCAAAATTATATGATTTTGTGTGTAGTAGTATTATCATCCAAGCTAGCCATCATTCTGTATTCTCCATTTACAGTAGACTCGGAGGGAGGAGGGGTTTATTGAACAAATAAACAAAAGCCACCAGGGATATTAGTGTCCTCAAAATCCAGACAGTGAAACAATAGTCTGTTTATGTCACAATTTAAAATAAAATATTTATGTGATAGTGAACTAAAACCAAAGCAGAAGATAGGAAGAGGTACATATTTATAAATATCTTATAACTTTACAGTGGAGTAATACACATTGGCAGTCTCTAAATGATCAATATTCGTTTAATATTTTTATATTTCATGGCTAAATTTTATGCTTTATTTCAAATGTTTTAAAATAACAAATGACAATTGATTATTCCTATGAAAATAAAAGTCTTACAGAAAATAACACTCTTACACAACAATGAGACGAGTGTAATGTTTCAGCAGAGAGATTCAAGAGTTACATGTTTCACCATTAAGGTAAATGTTAAAAATTCTTTTTGATGTTCTAGACCTGGGCCAAGGTTCCCATTCTACTACATCCAATAAGATGTCAGGATTGGCTTTAGGGTTTTACATTTTTCACTAAGTGGAAACGTAGAAAGTCTTATCATAAAAATTATTACCTTTTATTAATTATATAACTTTTATTTGATACTTGTTATGTATTGAACTCACCCTTAGGATCCAGGAATACAGTCATGATAAACATATCTGTTTGCATGATTTTTACAAATTCTAGAGCCATGTTAAAAGGCTAAGTTATTTGTGAAATCTCAGAATCCCTTCTCCATGTCTCATGCAAACAATTTTCCCACATATATAACTTATTCTCTGCTTTGATATAAAAAGACATCTATACATCCTCTTTACAGTAGTTATTTTGAGACACATGTAGTTGCCATTTAATACAGACTACATAAAACATAAAAGGCTCAAATTAAGTGAAAATTGGAATGATTTAATGGTCAGAATGTGCTAGACACTTCTTGAATAAAAATGTTTCTTCTGGAAACATAATGTTTTAAAAGAAAGTTGTAACAAAATTATTAAAGGCACAAAAGTAAGTAGCACAGAGTGCATCTGAAGAAGCTATTAAAGTTTAGTGACTTTTAGAGTTCAAAGTGTATCACATTAAATTATCAATAAGCAATTCTGAGAACTTGAGTACATATCATAAATATGCTTATGTTTAATAGAAAGTTTGATATAATATTACTTATGTGATGTTATCTGCAGGTCAAAATACTATTTACAGTATTTTTTACTATAAATTTTACAGTACAGTATTTTATAGTCAGGAGAACGTTATTTGAGAATGGCAGATGGAAATTGGTTTAAAGTGTATACTGAAAAAATAAATTGAGGTGTAAGGTGAACACAATTTTAGTCAATGATCTAATTTAGTCTTTTTTTCTTCTGAATTTTATGGGGTAGTGTCACAGTATTATGTTTTTAGAAATATTGGTAGGCAATTATTTTTTAAAAAGCCATAATTTAAGTATAAATTCTAAAAACTTATAATTAAATAAATTATATTTAAAATTAATATGGTAAGTATTCAAAACTTATTAATTATCAGATTCAGTTATGATAAATTTATAGGAAAAAGAGTCAGTAGCCTAAATTACAATTCTATTTATCAAACTGTGTGACCTGCAAACATAGTTTGCTTATGGAGATATGTTTGGCAAAAATCAAGGAAAACAGTTTGTGAAACTCTATTGGGCATATGGAATTCAAATTAAAGTTTATAATGTCTGTGAGTTTGGGTTTTATTTTTTTGGATGATTTTTTTTTAAACATTTAGCAAAACTTCTTTTCTCTCTGCCCCATCGGCATTAAAGGATTTGGACTTTCCTGAGTAACACATTGGTTGAGTCATATCCCCACCAATAGATGCAAAGCAGCCTGAGACTTACATAGATTCTCCAAAGCAACTATTGGAAGAATGAAGGGTTGTAAAGCAGAGAGACAAACAAAAAACATAATACTTGAATAGCTGAGACATTCAGCTCTATGATATCCAGGAGTGCCCAATTCTAGAATTCTGAGTTCCCATTTCTAACTGAAATCATCATCAGTTTAGCAAAATAGTTTCTAAAAGAAGATATGTTAAATATTTTTGTTATTACATACAGATCTAAGTATCATACAGCTGTTTTAGACATTCAGATACTCATACTCTCAGACTGAATGTACAGATTTTCACCTGCTTTTGTTCATAACCTTGGTTCTATAAATACTGTTGGGAGAACTAATTTTTTAGACTAGAATAAAAGAGAACTCAAGAAGTGCTAATTCTAGTTCTAACATTAAGGAAAATTGTTCTGATAGTAAAATAAATAATTTCATGTCTTCGTGCATTGGAAAAAGATAGGAAAGATGCAAATAGATGAACACTAAACAAAGTTTTATTTTGATAAGCAAATGGATGTAATTAAGAACATCTTATAGGAAAGATTATTTCAAGGTGTGGACAATGTAAACATGCTTAATCTCACACCTCTCAATGTCCACAAAAATATCTATTTTTTCAAAAAGAATGAAACTGTACAAACATTGAAAAATAAGGCATCAACAGTGTGCCAGAAATTTTGAGAGTTGCCTAGGAGTGGAATGCATAGGGCTTTAAATTGCTAAAACCATCAAAAGAGGGAAAATTGGATTTCAGGAAACCAAAGGTAGGCCATTTTCTTCCCAAGAGAGTGTCAGATGAAATTAACCACAAAATTAACTGAAAGGAATCAATTATGGTGCCACCATCAATGTAGTTCATTAAGGATACTTCACTGTGCGAATATTGGGGCTGACAGATGTCACAGCCAGACTGGAAGTTATTCTAGAATTTGGATCAAAGAAGGATTAAGCAAGATATGTTATAATCTAACCGGAAGAAAATTCGCAATGAAGATATACAGGGTGTCCATAAAATTCATGTGCAATTTAAAATAGTTTACTATTTTAAACTATTATGTGTTTACTATTATAAATTACTATGGTGTTGTATAACAACAGTTTACATTTATAATGCAAAAACTGAAGGGGACACAAGGAAAAATAGAAGTATACTAGAAGCTGGAGATTTCACTTCACAGTACAGCTGAATGATAGTTTTATGTGCTTATGTACTGGGATTAAAACTTTTTCAGAATTGCCTGATGTTAATTTTCATTTAGTTTTGCTTGCCACCCAAAGAAAAAGTGTTTCATTATCATTTAAAACTAAATTCTGTCATTCTCTTTAAATGTCATTCTCAGGTATGCAACATCTAATCACTGTATTCAGGCTATTTTCGGGTTATGCAAACATAAAAGGATAATTGGGCCAAATAGGTCAAAATGGACAAAATTGAAGGTAAAAGAAGTCAAATAGATTATAAGATAAAGAAATAGAAAAATGTTAGTACTCTATTACAGATAAGTTTCCATTTAAAATTCAGGCTATAGGGCAGCACCTGTGGCTCAGTGAGTAGGGTGCTGGCTCCTTATACTGAGGGTGGTGGGTTCAAACCTGGCACCAGCGAAGCTACAACAACAGCAACAAAAAATTCAGGCTATAGATTTTTTTCTAATTAAAATTTATTTGAAAAGCATTTTTCAATCAAGTTCTTAAAGGATTGTTTTACCTGCTGGTTCCTTAGGGAGTAAATAAAAGGATTTAGCATTGGGGCAACGGAGGTATTGAGTACTGCTATACCCTTGGTCAAAGCTACTCCTTCTTTTGCTGAAGTTTTTACATACATGAAAATGCAGCTTCCGTAAGAAATGGAGACAACAATCATATGGGAAGAACAAGTGGAAAAGGCCTTTTTTCTTTGCTCAGCGGAGGGAATTCTCAGAATTGTCCTCAGAATAAATACGTAGGAAAGAATCACTAATGTTAAGGTTACCATGAGAGTGAATACGGCCAGGAAAAATCCCATGAGCTCTAGGAGTGCGGTGTCGGTGCAGGAGATGAGTAGCATGGGAGAGGAGTCACAGGTGAAGTGGTCAATGATGTTGGAGTCACAGAAATCCAGCTGAAGCCCCATGATCACAGGGGGAAAGATAATGAGAAATCCTACCAGCCAAGAACTAATTACAAGTTGGATGCAGACTCTGCTGTTCATTATCGTTGTGTAATGCAGTGGCTTACAGATGGCTACGTAACGATCATAGGACATAGCGGTCAAAAGGAAAAATTCTGTTGAACCCAGGAGTATGAAGAAAAACACCTGGGCCATGCAAGAATTATAGGAAATGGTCATATCCCCTGTTACAATGCTGACCAGAAATCTAGGAATACAAACTGTTGTGAATGAGATTTCCAGAAAAGAGAAATTCCTAAGAAAGAAATACATGGGCGTTTTGAGGTGTGAATCTATCAGAGTGAGTGTAATAATTGTCAGATTTCCCGTTATACTCAGTAAATATGTGAAAAATAGAAAGATAAAAATCAAAACATTTAGCTTTGGGTCATCTGTTAACCCCAGAAGAATGAACTCGTTTTTAAATGTATGATTTTTCATTTCTTTTTGTTGACTCTTGGCAGGTCTAAAATAGAAAATGAGAAAAGTGTTTGAGTGAGGACAGGGTTACATTTTATCGCATCTGCCAGATTAAGAAACATCTAAGACCTATAGAAAACAATACACCTGCCACCAAGCTGTACAGAATTCTGAAAATATATATCAACCCCTCTAAAATGTCTGTCTGGTATTGGCCTTGTAGATCATTAGTCATTTAATATTGAGTGAGCCATTAGATAAATCTGATAAATGCACCCATATAATAAAAATATATTAACCAAATGTGTTTCACTTCTTCAAAAATTGAACTTATGTGTGTGACATCTAGGTAAAAAGGTTAAAATGTAAAAATATTCATTTAGTTTTACTATGATCACATGATCTATTTTTCTGAAAATAAAACAATTTTGATGGAGTTTTACATTTTTCACAATTTCTCAAGATATTTAATGTCAGTTTTGCACATACAGAGATTTAATGACTTAACAAATTGATCAGGGCCCCATCAAACCTACCATTTACATAATCCTAAAACAGCACAGAATTTTTCAATGTTTTATAAATTTTTTAAAGTTTTTCCTTTCTGAATTAAATAATTTTGATTTTATGAAAGATATTCTAACTCCCAAAGTAAAAGGATGTGAGTTATAAATTGATTAGAAAATGAACAAAATAAATGAGGCAAGAAATGAAAAACATGCTTACAATTATATAATCCCACGTGGTAGTAATTTGCTCCAACTCAAACACTGTCCTGCTTTGCTTTAACTAAGTGTCAATGTTTGAGGTTTTACTTTTGGAACATTTCATAGTCTTCCCGACCTGTTTCTACCTTTGATTTTCTTACATAACAATATACTTACATGCTGAGTAGGTGGAATTAGGCAAAATGTTCTTGGTCATAAACAGTGAGATGGGACATCTTGAGTGAGGACAGGGTTACATTATAGGAATGAATCAAACAGAAAATTCTGTTTTCTATTCTTGAAATAGGAGAGGTCCTGACAGGAAGGTGACATAGTTCCAGCTGCTGTTAGAAGGTGCCACAATCACAGTGCACCAGTGTATCCACGAGGTCCTGCAACTGGTGATCCAAGAAAGAGTTGGTTATTCACTGAGAAATCTGGGCATCTTAATCAGTGGCATAAGTCTGAAACCTGGGTGGTACTGCAAAATTTTCCATTGAGTAGCATTGTCTCAGTACTAATTTATTGCTTAGGAATAAAGCTAGAGGCTGTGGAAATGGGAAAGGGCAAGGGCAAAATGGGTAGTTTGCATCTGGTTGCCGTGAGGAAATTCAGACCAGAAATCAAGGCTTCCTGGATTGTGAACAAGAGAAAGGAGAGGACAGGTTAGGATAGTCTGGCAGGAGGGGAAATAGACAAAAAAGGAAAGAAATAAGGCAAGAAGAAAATCTGGGATCCTTGTCCAAGTAACGGAAATACTTATAGTAGAACAGCGGAATAGAGAAGATGAAGTTGTATATTTTGCTAGTTTATTAAGTGAAGCTCTTAATCCATATGAAGCAGTGAGCTCAAATCATAAGTGAGAATTAAAAAAAAAATAGCTGTGGAAAAGAGATGAGCTGCATGGCATGTGAATGAAAATGGTTGGTTTAGATGAACATCCTTGAAGTGTAAAAGGAATATCCTAAGTTGTACAAGCCAAGGCTGGGCATTCAGTATCTCATTTCTCCCAAAATTTTCATAAAAATAACAAAGTCCTGACTCTGGGTGCTAGGAAAATATACCACTATCTTATCTCATTTGCATCTCAAAAACAAAGAAAACTTGTATTTAAAAACATATCCTCTCCAAAAGAAATGGACTGATTTTAATCTGCTTTTATTTTTCTCCTTCAAAATATTCACAGGAGATTTTTATAGGAAAACGGAATTAAGATGTCTCTGGGGAGACTGAGTTGTTAAGTTACATAATTTTAATTAGGTATCATTTGGAAATGATTTTTTAAAAACATTAAACATTATAGAAGTGTGCACTGCAAACGATGGTAGTGAAGAAATGATAGTTTTAGAATTATCTTGGAGTTCATATTGTCAATTTTTAATCTGAGATAAATATGACCAAGATAATAAGATCCAATAATACATAAATATGTGAAGAAGCGGGAAATAGGAAAGTAAAGGGCCACAGCACATGAAATGTGCTATTCAAATGTTTTGTTTGTTAATAATTGAGCTCCTATTTTAGGCAAAATATGGGTAGTAAATAGGCACATCATTTAGATACAATAAAACTCATAAAGTGATTATCTAAAGAATTCTTTATGTGTTATTTATTTCACATTAGAAAATAAAGGAAGCAAAGATTATGTACCGTTTAATCACATCATCTAATATTTCCCATTAGACTATTTTGGGTCTGGTATATTGTTTCAATTACTGAATTGTTTGCTTCTATTTTTGGTATTCTCACAGTATGTTTTTTTATGGATGGTGGATTCAAATTATTTTTGTCCTGAGGAATTATATGTTTATATGTTCTTGGACTTGCTATAGCAGGTGAATCAGTAAGAATGTGCATAACTTAGGCTGATTGCCTTATTTCAAGAGAAAGTTCCATAATTGGCATTATGTGTAACCAAAATATATATAATGTATTTCTTTATTTTCTGATATTCTATAAATGTTATATTCAGGATATTTCAATTTCAGGAGAACTTTTTCTTTTTTCTTGAGACAGAGACTGTTGCCCTCAGTAGAGTGCTATGGCATCATAGCAAGTTCAAATTCCTTGGCTCAAGCAATCCTTCTGCCTTAGCCTGCTGAGTACCTAGGACTATAGGCTCTGGCCACAACATCACGAGGTCTCACTTTTGCTCAGGCTAATTTTGAACTCCTGAGCTTGAGCAATCCTCCTGCCTTGGCCTCCCAAAGTGCTAGGATAACAGCTATGAGACACTGTGCCTGGCCAGGAGCATTTTTTTTTTTAATTTCACCACCATACTTCAAGGAAAGTATCTTTTTTTCAGGATATCTGACAGGTAGATTAAGGTAGTCTCCATGATCTTTAACTCGGTGTTCATAGCCTTGTATAATCTCTTCTTCAAGAGTGTGGGCAGAGCCTGTGGCTTATTTCTAACCAAAGCATATTGTAAGATAGCAAAACGATGTAATTTCACTCACATAATTATGTTAAACTTTGAAAGACTCTGTTGGCTAACTTGCTATAGTATTTCTCTCTATTGCTGACTTTGAAGAAACAAGATTCCATTCGTTGTACAGCTATAAAACAATGTTATTTTGCTGACAACTTAGTAATTTTGGAAGGAGACTTACCTACTGTCAATCCTTCAGATAAGAATCCACACCTTAAGACATCTTGATTGCAGCTTTGCAGAACATCCCGTTAAACATTGCCCAGGTTTCTGACTTACAGCAACTGTGACACAATCCATGTGTGCCTTTTTATGGTGCTAAGGTTGTGGTATTTTATTATTCAACATAGAAAACTAGTACAAAGTACCTATACCTAACTGTGCCTCAGAAGTTATGCCTTTTTAAAGCAAGCTGGTTCACAATTTGTAAGCTTTCTAATCCCTTTCTTTGGAAACTTTGTCGTGGCAGTCTGATCCACGAAATTCATTATTTTTCCATTTAATAAGAGAATCATTCTTCAAAGAGATGAAACATCATTAATCTTATCAATTTATATTTATTTATTTATTTATTTTCACATTTAAGTTTCCATCTAACTTTCCTCTAATCCCCAAATTCCTGCCTTACTGGTGTGGCCCTGGAGATGATTTTTCTAGACTTCCAGTTATGCTGAGAGTTTCGGCTATAGTTCATCTCATTTATTCTCCCTCATTATCTATTGTTTTTAGGAGATGTGTGGAAAGATTTATATTTAAGAAACCAGAATTTTTTTATTTCAGATTAATATGAGGGTACAGATGATTAAGTTACAATGTTTGTATTTGTCTGATAAAGTTTCTATCGCAGATGTGTCCCGAACCCAGGAGGTGTGCCATATACCCTTGTGTGGTGCCCATTAGATGGGAGCACATCTATTCCCCTCCCTCCTTCCCACTCTTCCCTTCCCCAAATTGAATTGAATTGAGTTTTTCTCTTGTGTGGCCAAGTATTAGTTGGTCTACTGCCTTCACATCAGTACTGAGTACATGGATACTTGTTTTTCCATTCTGTGATAATTTACTAGGAAAAATGTGGACAATCATAATTTTTTATAAAAGAAAATAGGGCTTTAAAAGCATTTTTAAAGAATTTTTAAGAATAGACAATTCAAATGACTAAGGCAAAAGCATTGATGCCTTTTTTGATCTGTCCTCAGAAGTCTTGTATTACACTTTTTTTTTTACAGAATTAAATGAGCCAATACATAAAAAATTATTGGAATGTGTGTGCAATATAGTCATTGCTGAAAACCTTTGTCTACTCTCCTACTCCTACTTCTAGTTATTATTATAATTAATACTATTAGTATAATAATTTGCCTCCATATGGCTTTCTAATATTTTCAAGAACCTCAGATCTCTATCCCACAGAAATCATGTTATTTGATTTCACAGAAATTCCAAATAGAATCAAATTTTCTTAAAAAAATCATTTCTGTTACTTGGTGCTTTCTTCATCAAACTGAATTCCCTATTTCTCCTCTAAAGCAGACCACTTAGATTCAAAATCATAAACATTAACCAAGGTTTTTTACATCTTTGCAATACATGAGAATAAAACATTTTAATATTCAGAAAATTATGAAGAAATATTCAGCTTTATCAAATTTATTTATTTATTTATTTATTTATTTTATTGAATCATAGCTGTGTACAATAATTCAATCATGGGGTACAGTGTGCAGGTTTCACATATAATCTGAGATTTTTTCATCAACCTGATTGACATAACATTCATGAGATTTTCTCATTTACTATGTGAAAACATTTTTGATCCATATTTAGAAGTTTTCTCCTGACCTTTCAAATATGGACCACAAGTGTGATCTCACCCTTTATCCTCTCTCCCCCCTCTTTCTCCCTCCCCTTTCCTCTCTCTCCCCTTTCCCCATCTTTTTGTGTAATAATTGGGTTGTAACCTTCACTTGAAAGATATAAATTTGCTTCATATTAGGGGTGTATACATTGGATACTTTTTCTTCCATTCTAGAGATACTTTGCTAAGGAGAACATGTTCCAGTTCCATTCATGTGAATATGAAAGAGGATAAGTCACCATCTTTCTTTAAGGCTGCATAATATTCCATGGTATACATGTACCACAGTTTATTAATCCATGTGTGGATCGAAGGGCTCTTGGGCTTTTTCCATGACTTAGCAATTATGAATTGGGCTGCAATAAACAATCTGGTACAGATATCTTTGTTGTAATGTGATTTTTTGTCATCTGGGTATATACCAAATAAAGGATTTATAGGGTCAAAAGGCAAGTCTATTTTTAGATCTCTGAGTATTTGCCAAACGTCTTTCCAAAACAGATGTACTAGTTTGCATTCCCACCAGCAATGTAGAAGTGTTCCCTTTTCTCCACATCCACACCAAGATCTCTGGTTTTGGGATTTCATCATGTGGGCTAATCTTACTGGAGTTAGATGATATCTCAAGGTAGTTTTGATTTGCATTTCTCTGATGATTAAGGATAATGAGCATTTCTTCATGTGTCTGAAGGCTGTGCGTCTGTCTTCTTTAGAGAATTTTCTTTTCAGATCTTTAGCCCATCCTATGATGGGATCTCTTGTTCTTTTCTTGCAAATACATTGGACTTCTCTGTGTATTCTGGTTATTAAGCCTTTGTTGGAGGCATAACTTGCAAATATTCTTTCCCATTCTGAGGGCTTTCTGCTAGTCATACTTACTATGTTCTTGGCAGTGCAGAAGCTTTTTAGTTTCATCATTACCCAGATCCCAGTAATGTATTTTTGATACTGCTTCCATTGCTTTGGGGGTCCTCCTCATGAAGTATTCACCCAGGCTGATGCTTTCAAGAGTGTTCCCCACATTTTCTTCTAGTATTTTTATAGTTTCATGTCTTAAGTTTAAATCTTTAATCCA
>CAUYON010015393.1:0-22616 GCA_963573935.1 Arctocebus calabarensis
ATATAGTGATCAAGGAAATGCCATGAAGGATATCTGTAACAGTATGATCAAAATATTTCTGAATGTATATGAATCATGCCCTGTGATTGCACCAATGTACATAATTATGATTCAATAAAATTATTAAAAAAAATAAAAAAAAAGAAAGATACAAAATGTGGTGTTATGACACACACACACACACATACATCGAACATTTTCAAATGATTATGGCAAGCAAGTTAATTAATGTAACCATCATCTTGTTAAAGGAATTTCTCCACCAGGTCCCTAGTCACAGGAAATCAAAGAATTAATTCACGGAACTCTATGAGTAACTCACAGGACATTTTATGTCTAGATAAGAAAAGAGGAAAAACAAAGCTTCCAGCATAGTGGAAGGGGGTCCTGAGAGGGTTGCCATTTGTAGCTCTCTGACTCGGGGTCTGTCTTCAGCTCCTCCTTCTCTACAGGTAGGGGATTTAGGGAAATGGAATGTATGTCTATAATATGTCACAGCCATTGGTGTCAGAGGCCTGTAGGCAGATGTTAATTTTTTTAAGTGCCGTTGTAAGAATATGTTCTTGTTTGGGGTGTTCCGTTCCTCCCCGAGAGTGGCAGCTTAGATGGAACATTGATCAAACTGGTTTGAGGAGCCTGCTCAGGGCCAGAAAATGGGGTCTGTGTCTAGCCTAGGTGAAAGGGACCTGAATCAATTCACACAGCTATTTTTTTTTCTTTTTGGACCTTATGAGATTATATCTCTTAGCAAACCTCAGGAGTACAATACAGTATTGTTAACTACAAAGACACAAATAAATGAAAAGAAAAATGACAGAGAAGACATTATAACAGATGTCTCAGATACAAAAGGATAAGAGACTATTATCAATACTCTATAACTAATTTGATAATCTAGAAGAAATGGATAAAAATCCTAGAAACAAAAAACCAGTTTATTTATTTATTTTTTCTATACAATTCATTGATATTGCTATCTATTTAAAGAAGTTTATGGAATACAAGATATATTCATACAAGATGAATTTAATTACATGTATATATTGTATAGTGGTAGAATCTGGGCTTTTGTTATGCCCTCACCCGTGTTGTGCACAATGTTCCACATGAGGCAATTTCTCATCCCTCACCAAAACTGAATCAGGGAGCAATAGAAAGCCTAACAGACTAACAACACATAAAGAAAATGAGTCAGTAATTAAAAACCATCAAAGGAAATCTCTGAATAAGATGGCTTTCTGTGTAAATTCTATCAACTGTTTAAAGAAGAATGAATGCCAATCTGTCTTAAACGCTTCTAAAAGTAGCGGAGTAAACACTTCTAAACTTATTTTATGAGGCTTGTATTACCAGATAGTGTAGCCAAAGACATTTCAAGAATAACCAATATTCCTAATGGATATAGATGCAGACATCATCAATAAAATACCAGAAAACTAAATTCAAGAATATATTGAAAATATTCTGCGCCAGGACTAAGTGGGATTTATCGCTGGGATGCAAGGATGTTTCAATATATGCAAATCATTCAGTGTCATATACCACATTAACAAACTGAAAGAGAAAATGCACAATCATCTCTGTAG
Source organism: Arctocebus calabarensis (assembly GCA_963573935.1). Taxonomy (NCBI): domain Eukaryota; kingdom Metazoa; phylum Chordata; class Mammalia; order Primates; family Lorisidae; genus Arctocebus; species Arctocebus calabarensis. The sequence goes on from CAUYON010015393.1 coordinate 1,587, forward strand.
ATACATAAAAATAATTTGATAAAGTCTAACATCCATTCATAATTAAGATTCTCAACAAATGTGCATAGATGGAGCTTACCTCAATACAACAAATGCCACAGATGAAAAAATCCCACAGCTAGCACCCTATTCAATGAGGAAAAGTTGAAATCTTTCCCTCTCAGATCTGGTATGAGGCAATGATTTCCCCTCTGATCTTTTCTGTTCAAAGTAACTCTGGAATTCCTAGCCAGAACAATTAGACCATAGAAAACATAAAAGTTATGCAAATTGTAAAAAAAGGAGTAAAATTTATCCAGTTTGAACATGACAAGATCATATATGTAGAAAACCCTAAAGACTTAGATTTTAAAAGCTCTGAGAACTAGTAAACAAACTCAGTAAATTTATAGAATACAAAATCAACTTTAAAAGTCAATTATGTTCTGCACACTTAGCAATTAACTTTCTGAAAAGTAAACTAAGAAAGGAATCTCCTTCATAATATCACAAAAAAGAATAAAACACTTAGGAATAAACTTAACCAAAGAGATGAGATGGTTGTACACTAAATGTTATAAAACATTGATAAAGGAAATTAAAGAAGACAGAGATAAATGGAAAGACATCCTGTGAATGGATTGTTAGAGTTAATATTAAAATTTTAATACTACCCAATAGGTAGAAGATTCAGTACAATCCCTATGAAAATTCTAATGTCATTTTTTATAGTAAGAGAAAACACAATCTTAAAATTTGTGCGGAACTACAACAGACATGGTGAAGCTGAAGATATCATACTTCCTAATTTTAAAATATATTACAAAGCTATAGGAATCAAAATAGTATGGTACTTGTTTTAAAACAGAAACATGGATGAATAGAACAGAATAGGCAGCCCATAAATAAATCCACTAATCTATAGTCAATGGATCTTCAACATTGGTGCCAAGAATACACAAATGGTAGTCTCTTCAGTAAATGGTGTTTGGAAAACTGGTAATCTATTAGCAGGTAAATGAAATTGGACCCCTACACAAAAACAAACCCCAAATGAATTAAATACTTAAGCATAAGACCTGAAACCATAAAACTACTAGAAAAAAATACAGGAAAAGTAAGTTATTGACACTGATCCAAACAATGATTGTTTTAATATGACACCAAAAGTACAGATAACAAAAGGAAAATCAGCAAATGAAATTGCAAACTAAAATATTTCTCCACAGGAAAAAAGCAAAGACAATCTTTACATGTGTTACTTATACATACCTTTTCCTTCATCAGGGGCTATATATTCTACAGTTGAGGAATCTTGTTTAGTGCTCTTTACCAGCTTTTGATTTCATCCCCTGGGTGGTATTGTCTTCACCCTTCAAAACTGTGCTTTTGCTGTCAAGTTCAAGTTACAGCAGACCTCTGCTATAGGAATGCAAATATCATTGACTTCTTTTTTCTCTTCCTTCTACTGCTACCATTGCCTAATTAAATTCAGTAGTAAAAAGACAACTTACTTGAAGTATGAGCAAATGATCTGAATAAATATTTCTCCAAAGGACATCTACAAATCACCCATAAACATACATTAAAAGATGCTTGACATCATTAGTTAGGGAAATAATTCAAAACCATGGGAGATACCACTTCACAAGATGGCTAAAATAAAAATGTCAGATAACAAAAAGTGTGGTAAAGGTGTAAGAAATTTGGTTTCATGCATACTTCTAGTGGAGAAATAAAATAGTATAAGCACTTTGGAAAATATTCCAGAAGATCCTCAAATGATTAAACATTGAGTTACCACATGATCCAGTAGTTTCACTCTAAGGTATGTACCCCATCAAATGAAAATTAGTGTCTACATAGAAACTTGTACCCAAATATTTGTAGAAACATTATTGATAATAGACAATAGACAACCCAAAGAAGCATCAGTAAATGGGTGAGCAAAATGTGATATAGCTAGCTACACAATAAAATATTATTTGGTCATAAAATGAATACATTACTAATACATTCTACATGGAAAAAACCTTGATGATATTATGCTAAGTGAAATAAGCCAGTTATAAAAAAACCATATACTGTTTTGATACATATAATGGACAATGATCAGATCAGGGTAATTAATATATTTGTCATCTCATCATTTCTTTGCGTTAAGAACATTCAACATCCTTTTCTAGCCATTTGAAATTATCTCATATGTATACATATATAATGTATGTATATATAATATGTGTATGTATAGTATGTATCAATTATATAATAAATTTTTTAAATGCATATTTATATGAAAGTCCAGAATTGGTAAATACATAAAGACAGAAAGTGAATTAATGGCTCCTTCAGGCTGAAGTAGTGAATGAGCCTGGGGAACTATGGGTGACAGCTAATAGGTATAGAGCTTCTCTTTGAGATGATAAATATGTTCTAAAACCTTCCCATGGTGATGGTTCCCTATACCTGTAAATATATTAAACCATTGAATGGTACACTCTAAATGGGGGAATTGTATGGTATCTGGATTATTATCTTAATAAAGCTGTTTTTATATTTTAGCAAAAGGTCGCTGTGAGATGTGAAACTTATGTCTTTTTAAAATCAAGAAAATCAGAGTGCAATCACAGTCTCACCACAATTCAGATAAATATGTGTTAGGAGTTTTGGCAGACAGCCAGGGATCAGAGACCAAAAAAGAAATTCAAAGTCATTCTAGGCCGAGAATTTGTTCTTGAGAATCAAAGATCAACCTGCTATAGCAAAATAAGAAGTCACCATGCCAGCAAAAATAGAGCAAACTTTTAGTCAGAATTAGAATGTGAACAGAAAAATAAAGAAACAAACTGACAAGTAAAAACTGATGTGAGGGATACAGAAAAAGTTAAGGGACTACTTTAAATTAGATAATTTAAAAAAACTGAAGCCTGAGAGTCATACTCTTTCATATTGATGTTTTCACTAAAAGTTAATAAACACATATTTTTGAATGATTCAAATGAACAATTGAGCTTGTTCTAATTACTAAATGCTTACTGATTTCATAAAAACAAAGTAAATGACTTTAATGACTAATCAGGTGCAACGATCCTGAGTACCTATCTTAGTTAATATGATTTCATTTTCAACAGAGGTGGAAACCTTATTAAATTAGTTTAAAAGGAAATAAAATAACTTTAACTGATGGAGTCAGACCCTCGAGTCTAGTCATATGAATTTCAGGAAGCCTGTAAACTCGATAAGGCTTAATATAAAGTAGAAAGACATTTATTCAGTTTATATTGCTTTCTGCTTACCATTCTCCTATTTTAGCTAATCATGGATTGCAGAATTATGAGTCTTCAAAATACTTAAAAGCACTGTAGTAAAAGATAAATAAAAAATTGAGAAAGAATCAAAATAGATAAACATTGCAGATTTTAACATTCCTTTAATTCTTAAATTTGGTATAGGTTATTAATATAGCAATAGACAAAAGAGAACCATTTTATTTATTTTTTATAAGGGCACATACAATTAGGTTACATTGTTTGGGTTCATTAGACATATTCCACATTGTAGTAGAGCCTTTCCCCCAAGAGGTGAGCCATATACACCTACATGTACCTTTTGAGTGAGAGCTTACCACGCCCCCACCTTCCATTCCCTTTCTTGAATATAATTGTGTTTTTCTCTCATGTAGGTGTGTAGTTATTTGTCTGCTAGTACATTGGATACTTATTCTTCCATTCTTGTGATACTTTAACCAGGTGGGTGTTATCCATATCCTTCTAGATAAACAAAAAGCTGCAAAGTTTCCATCTTTCTTTACAGAGGAATAGTATTCCCTGGTAAACATATACCACAGTTTATCCATTCATGGGTTGATTCACTTGGGTTATTTCTGCATCTTGGGTAACTGAGCTGTAATAAACATTCCAGGGTAAATGTCTTTGTGATAAAATGATGTTTTTTCTTCAGGGTAGATACCTAGTAATGGGATTGCAGGATCAAATGGAAAGTCTCCTTTTTGCTCTTTAAGAATTCTCCATATTTCTTTCCAAAAAGGTGGTAGTAGTTTGCAGTCCCATCACAGGGTATAAGTGTTCCCTTTTCTCTGCACCCACACCAGTATCTGCAGCTTTGGGACTCTGTGACGTGAGCTAATCTCACTGGGGTTAGGTGACATCTCAAGGTGATTTTGATTTGCATTTCCCTGATGATTATGAAAATGATAAGCATTTTCATGTGTTTGTTGTGCATTCATCTACCTAGTTTGAGTTCTAGTAGATTCTGATTATTAGCCCTTTGTCAGATTCCTAACATACAAATATCTCTTCTTATTCCAAGGTTGTCTCTTTAGTTGTTTTGTTCTTAACTGTAAAGAAGCTTTTTTTTTTTTTTTATCAAATCATAAATATGTACATTAATGAATTTATGGGGTACAATGTGTTGATTTTATATACAATTTGGAATGCTTACATCAAACTGGTTAACATAGCCCCCACCTCACTTACTTAATTGTTGTGTTAAGACACTTATACTCTACTGTTAATATATTTGACGTGTACCATTGCATTATGTACAATGGGGGAGGCCCCACCAATTACCCTCCCTCCACCGCCCACCCCCCTTCCCTCCCCTCACCCTCTCTTCCTTCCTTCAAGGGCTAAGAAGCTTTTTAGCTTGTTCAGGTCCTAATTATTTATTCTTATTATTGCTGTAATTGCCGATGGGGTCTTCTTTATAAAATCTTTCCCCAGGCTAATATCATTAAGCCTTTCCCCTACACTTTCTTCTAGAGTTTTTATCATTTTGTGTCTTAGATTTAAATCTTTTCTAGCATTAATCAATGCTATAATGTTAAAAACATAATATATTGTGATCAAGTGGGATTTATTCCAGGGATGCTAGGCAGATTCACCATACCTATGTCCATAAACATAACTCACCACATAAATAGAAACAAAAACAAATACCATAGATTCTCTCAGTAGATACAGAAAAAGCATTTGACAAAATTCAACATCTTTTCTGATAAGAATACTGAAGAAAATAGGCATAGATGAGACATTTCATAAATTGATAGAAGCTATCTATGACAAGTCCTCAGCCAATTATCATATAGAATGGAGTAAAACTGAAATATTTCCACTCAGAACTGGAACCAGACAATGATGACCACTGGTGCCATTGCTATTCTGGAGGTTCTAGCTATCAGGGGTATCCAAATGGGGAGGGGGTCAAATATTCTCTCTTTGCTGATGCTATGATCTTATAGTTAGAAAATCCCAGAGACTCAATCACAAACCTCCTAGAAGTGATCAAGAACCACAGTAATGTCTTGAGATAGAAAATCAATGTCCATAAATCAGTAGCCTTCGTATATGCCAACAAGTCAAGTTAAGAATCAAAGATTCTTCACAATAGAAGACCCTTCACAGTAGCTTCAATAAAAATGAAATATCTTGAAATATACTTAAAAAGGGATGTGAAGAATCTCTATAAAAGAGATTCTATAAAACTCTGAGAAAAGGAATAGCAGAAGACAAATGAAGAACATACCGTGCTCTTGGCTGGGAAGACTCAACATTGTTAAAATGTCTACACTACCCAAAGCAATCTACAGATTCAATGCAACCTCCTTTAAATCAACAACATTGTACTTTAAAGAAATTGAAAAATAGTTATTTCTTTTCATGTGGAACCAGAAGAAACACTAAATAGCCAATGCAATTCTAAGAAATAAGAACAAATCTGGAGGCATCACTTTAGCAGACTTCATGCTATACTACAAGTGTATCATGATCAAAACAGCATGGTATTGGTATAGACAAGAGGCAGAAGAGAGCAGGGATAGATGAAGGAGACGATGACTGTCCCAGAAACAGAAGGAGGAAAAGGATCTGACCTTTGAACTCAGGATTTTAATATACTCGATGTTAGAAAAATATGGTTTTCCCCCCTCTCTACCCTAGAGAGACTTTTTTGATGTATTACAATACTGTGATTATTAAATTCTGAATTTGGGGGGAAAGCTCGTTCAAGCTTAATTTTAGAATAGCTTTTAAAATTATCTTTTCAGCTTAAATTTCTTACATAAAGTTTGGATTAAAGAGACATACAATTGTCTATTGACTATGAGGTATAAAAAGAACCCCCAAATGTCCTTTACAAATGCTTGAGCTTATATACGCCTATAGTTGTTTCAGGAATCAGAAGCAGCCTGTCTTTTTCAGTATGAGTTTAGGTATTCACTGAGATACAAGCTATCTTCTGAAGTGAATATAATCTTACACTTAACGTCTCTTTTCCCCAGGATGAAGAAAAATAAGCTTAATCTTGTGCCTTCCTTTAATAGTTACCCTTTTGATGAATGTGAGTCCATTCCCAGAATAAAAAAGTATCCTATTGGGTCTATTTCCATTGTCTATTTCAACTCAGGATAGCAACTTCTGGGACTGAAACCAACCTTACAAAGATGAAAAAAGTATTTCGGGCTTGGCGCCTGTGGCTCAACGGGCTAAGGTGCCAGCCACGTACACCTGAGCTGGTGGGTTCGAATCCAGACTGGGCCCGCCAAACAACAATGATGGCTGCAACCAAAAAATGGCCGGGTGTTGTGCCGGGCGCCTGTAGTCCCAGCTACTTGGGAGGCAGAGGCAGGAGATTCGTTTGAGCCCAGGAGTTGGAGGTTGCTGTGATACCACTCTATCCAGGGTGACAGCTTGAGGCTTTGTCTCAAAAAAAAAAAAAAAGAATAAAGTATTTCGATCTAAACAATCCAGAGCCAGGAGGGAAACATGTCAAAAACTTTTGCTGCAAAGTGTTAACAGTCAAAGAACAGAGAGACCTGCAAAAGGTCTAGTAAACCCAAAGAGGAAGTTTATTTTATACCCTTTCTGAACCTTTTCTAGAGGAAGCAAAAGAGATAGATTCTTACTTAACGTCTCAAGACTGTCTTTTCTAGAAACTCATATGAGTGACAGAGGAGCCTCTTATTTATACCATGATGTTTTCTCCAGTGAAGAATAGAGGGAGGGGACAGAAAGCATACATCACATTTGCGATGATGCAGAAATAAACAGCAGTATCTCCAGTTTGAGGGGGCTGATAGATTCAAGATCAATTTATTAGATGAGCAGTCATTGAATACTAACTATGTACTGACACTAGCATATAGAAACCATTACAGTGTTCTGAAATAATCTGAACATAAGACTGAAGCTAAAAGAATGAGATTGAATAGGCATTAATGAGAAACTCTGTTATGGGATTTTAAAATGCAATGCTCTGAGTAGAGTGGAGTGTGTATGTTGATGGGAAAGATATTGGAAAGACTAGGTTTTTCACAGCAGTTTACAGAGAAATGTTTTCTTAGGGAAATGGGAGTTCAGTTTTAAATTAACAATACATTGTGGCTCTTCACAAAGCTAATGCACTCAACCCGTGTTAAAAGTTCGGGGATGCCATGAAGGTCAGTCTGCATCTAGATGGATTGGTTGGGTACAATTATGGACACCATATTTTAAGATCAATTAATAAATTAATCAACTAATAATTGATTGTGTGACCAGAGTTGTGAAGGGTCTGACTGTTTAGGGAACAAGGTAATAGCTTTTGTAAAGAAAGAACATATTTCGGGAAGGGTACAGACAAGGAGGGAATGATGTGATAGCTGCCTCAAAATTTCTGTTAAGCTGTAAAATGGAAGGGGAATTAGACTTCTTTGTGACTTCAAAGGGCAAAATATTAACAAAGAGGAACTTTACAGATGACAGATGATACTTCAATATAAGAATTTTGTAGCAAGAGGAATGGACTCACAGTAAAATTTCCTATTGGTGCAAATGTCTGAGGTTTAAAATCACCACCCACCGCAGGTGCCATGAAAGGGACCCTGACATTTGATTTGGTCTAGATGACCATCGAGATCCCTTCTAGATGTAGGTTTAATCTCAATGAGGTTCTGTAAGTCAGTTGTCTTTTCCTTCAGATATGATATTTCATGCTCTGTGAAATGTAGTGGAGTCCCTTTGAGGTCTTGGCAAGGGATTCCAAGGCATATTCTGCCCCCCTCCAGGTACTAAGGTATTTGAGATTCCTCATAGAACAAACAGTTGGGTTGGGGATTGTCAAGGTGAATGAAGGTCATCCCAGCACCTTCTTTACTTATTCAAGCCTAGCATCCTGTCAAGATCTCTGCCTTATCTGTTGGTGTCACATGTGTTTGTGAGATCTAATTTTTCCCCTCTCCGTTAACTGTCTTTGCCTTCATACTTTTACCTGGACTTTCTTTCTTTCTTTTTTTAATAGAGATGACGGTTATGTTGCTTGAGCTGGTCTCAAACTTCTGACCTCCAGCTTTCCTCCTACCTTCGCTACTCAAAATGCTGGGATTATAGGCATGAGCCACCATGCCAGCTGGGATTTTTTTTTTTTTTTAATCCAAGAATTGAGAAAATCCCACTTAAGTTATCTAGATTTAGCAAAGCAGATTATTAACTTTTTAAAAACCAACTACCTTGAGGCTCAGTGCCTGCCACATACACTAGAGCTGGTGGGTTTGAATCCAGCCCAGGCCTGCCAAACAACAATGACAACTAAAACCAAAAAAATAGCCGGGCATTGTGGTGGGTGCATGTAGTCTCATCTACTCGGGAGGCTGAGGCAAGAGAATCGCTTAAGCCCAGGAATTTGAGGTCGCTGTGAGCTGTGATGTCACGGCCTCACACTACAACATAGTGAGATTCTGTCTAAAAGAAAAAAAAAACTACCTCGATTCCATCAGATTTTTTTTCCCTCCTCTATTGTTGGGAAACTGACAATAGATCATACTCACAGGTTTGGGGTTTTGAGACAGACTGTGTTATGGTCCATTGTTTCACTTCCAAGAGACACAGGGGACAGTGCCCTTTCTGATTCACTTGGGCAGGTTTCAACTTGCTCAGCTTACAGCTGTGCCTGGGATAGCTGCTTTTGTCTCTGTCCACACGGATTTTATGTTTCTTGATTTTTGCATATCTCAAAACTTTCCTATCTCATGCACTATGTATTTTTAGAGCTATTATTTTACTAAGTCTAAATAACATACATAGAAATAACCTGCATAGACCCCACAGATGAGCAAATAATCTTTTTGATGTGCTGATTCTCTGTTTGCTAACCTGGACCTGGGTTTCTACTTTAAAAAATTTTTTTGTGATCACAAATAATTCTTGTCTGTTACGCATAATGTGAAAATATTAAAAGTGAATTCATTTTACCAAAAAAAAAAAAAAAACCCAGCATGGTATTGGCATAGAAATAAGAGACATAGATCTATGGAACAAAATAGAGAACCTGAGAGGTGCCACCAGCCTCACTTTGCCACTGGATCTTCCATAAAGCGAACAAGAGCACACACTGGGGAAAAGAATCCCTGTTTAATAAATGGTGCTATGAGGACTGGGTAGCCGCATGTTAACAACTGAAACTGGACCCGCACCTCTCCCCACTTAGAAGAAGAGCTGTTTATTAAGGTGCAGGGAACTTATTGGTACACCATTCTCGGTTGTCTGCTGTTGCCATGGTAACAACATCATTTGTGCAAAACAGAGTTGGGTGTTGTAACCTCCTCTGTTTCTATGTCTTTGGAAGGGCACAATGGTGCTAGATTGGGGGCATCACGGAAGGTCCTAAATTTAAGAAAATTCAGAGAAGGATCCCAATGCATGTTACATCAGAGGAGTCTTTAAAATATGGACATAACAGGAAGAAAACAGAATCTAAACATATGTTTAATTAGTGAAGGGCATAAAAAAGAAAGAGGAAATTTACAGATTATACATTATCTATTTCTGTGACTTTGTGGTGGAATTCCTCATCACGTGAACAAATAACAATGAAGCATGTAAAGAAAATTGGCAAAGAGGTACAGTGTAATTTGACTTTGCGGAATACATCCTGTAGCTTTCTTTTATGGCTGACCATCGGCTTAATAAAATTACAATGCAGCACAATAAATTCTTCAGGGAATTTTCTGTTTGTTTCAAACACCTTGTTGGAATAATATGTACAATTATGAGCTGTATACTGCCTTTAAAGACTATATTATTTTCCCAATGTTCAATAGTAGTCCAATTTCTGTTACTTTCAACTCAGTGCATTTTGAATAACAAACAGAAAATATAAGCTTAGCTCCCGATGAAATACTTTTTACTGCTTCTTAAATATCTATATATTAACTAAATTGATGGAACTTATATGCTCAATTATATTTTCATTTGCTTCATCCTGAGATAAGTAAGCTATGATAGAAGGAGTACACCAAGCAGTCTTAATTCTATGTACAGGATGGCCATAAAGTTTGTTTGCAATTTAAAATAATAGTGTGCCGAACGTCATGGCCACCTTGTATTATGGACATGAAGGTAGATTACCTGCAAGCGTAATTAAAGCTAGCCCTCCATCCACTACAGATCTTAGTAGATGATACTAATTAGTCCTATTTTAAACTCACTGAATGGAGAATATAAAGGTCTTAACACAATAACTAAGAAAACGCCAGGAATGCTATGTTTACTTTCTTAACGCTTTGACCACAATATTTACACAAGGAACCTCAATGGACTCATATATTTCAGAAGGTTTCTTGTTGATATATTGGGCTTCCTTCTACACACCACCTGCTTGGATTCCGCAAGGAAGTTAATGATCCTTTTAAATCCAGGTCCAGAACGGAGAGCTGATATAAACTGATTCGGGGTACTGTTGTTTTTGCTATGTTTTATTTTTAAAAAAGACAACACTGTTCTGTCTTGGAATATATTTTTAGGTAAAACTTATTTATAGACTTTAGCAGTATTAAATAATAAATAATTTTAATAACTGCCTTGAAATTCCTTTCAAGTGGATGTACACTCAGACATAGTAGGCCCCGTCCTCATCTGGGGCATTAGCAGCAGCAGCAAATAGAAAATATGTTTTAAAAAGACATTTTACATTATTAAAATGTTACATAATTTAAATTACATAAATTATGATAATCTTGTCTAAATATTTCCACACCAAAAATTCCTGAGCAACACCTATATTGAGAACTATCATGAATACAGGACTTTTGCTTTATAATCAATAGCAGCTGGATGTTCATATCTATATTTAGGTAACGTTGGGATGAACAAATATACATCTATATTTTCAAAAGTACCATCATCTTATGTCTATTTTCTGATACATTCTAGATAGTATTTATCTCATGCATTCTTTTGAATAAATAAAAACATCCTTTTATAGATACACATCAATTTATTTATTGATGATTAGGATTTGTTTATTGTGATATTTCAAACTTTTACTATTATTAACAGAGCTGCAGATAAATTACACTATATGAAATTTATGTATGTATATATCTTTATTTCATACATATGTATTTATATATATCTTTGCATGTTTGTGCCAATGCAGCTGTTGGAAAAATTCTTGAAAGTCAAATTAATATAAAACTGAAATAAATATAGATGAGTTAATTGGTGTAGCTAATTAGCCCCAGTCTATGTATCGGCTTTTAACACACATTAAAATGGCCATGTGGAAAACATTTTGGAAGTAAAAAGTCACAATTGATAACATTTATTTCTCATACCTCAAAGACATGAATCTCATATACAGGTGTGTACAGTGCGATAAAATAGTCACCAAACATCCATAATTAAAGTCAGGCGTATTTTTAGAGATGACAGAAAGCCACTATTTTATTCTCTGATAAAACACAAATTCACTCAGAGATTGCTGCTTTGCAGATGCCACGCTCACCCTGAATATTTATTAATTCTGGTTGCAGATAATCTGACCCGGGTGAAGAAGGAAGAAAATTATTCGCTTTCCCAAACATGGAATTCATAGTCTCTTCACACCTTTTTTAAAAATATAAAGTAAGTTGATGTTGTCTAGGCCAGGTGAAGCATTTAGAACGTACTAACTGGATCATGAGTATGGAAGGTTGTTTGCATTTAAATCTTCCTGCATGGAGTGGGAGGGTAGCTGTGAACGTTTTACATCAACTGGTAAAAGTAGAGTTTATTTTTTGTATAAATGGTAACTTAAATGATGACTTTGGAAAAGAGACTCAGGTAGGTCAACCATTACAGCTCCTTTTTCCAAAGTTTATGTTAACTGCCCTTTCTCTTTGTGGATGTCTTAGGTTACAGGCAGCTTCTAAGGATAGATTAAATGGCTTGCCACTTTACTAAATGATGTTTAAATTAAAATAATACCATCAAAGATATTCAAATTGAAGAAGTAGAAATAAATTTGTTCATAGATAGCGTGATTTTATATGTAGAAAATCTAAAAAATTCCAGAAGCAAACAAAAACTAAATTAACTAACACAGCAATCTCTGGTTATCCAGCACCGATGGGGAGCGATAGATTCCAGATAAATGTTTCCTGTTGCTTTCGAACGTTCAAAATGGGCCTAGCAAATCTAGCAAATTCTATACCCCACACTGACATAAGACAAGCACTGTAAAGACTTGATATTAATATGGAAACACACTAATTACAGACAAATAAAGACACTTATCACTTATGATAACACAGTTTTATTGTATTATCAAACAACTTTGTATAGATAGCATACAATTTTAGTTAAGTGGCAGTCAATACACTTTTCAACTTCACTACGATAGTTTTTAATTTCAAGTAAAGCACATGGCATTAAAACTGTCAGAGAGAACCTGTGGAGCTGCCTGAGTGCGGCACGGAGGGCGGCACCAGCCTTAATTAAGCTCTGATTGAAGAAGACAATAAATGAAAATATATCTGTATTTCTGCATTGTAAAACTTACTATGGTCTGCAGTGCCTGTGGCTCAAAGGAGTAGGGTGCTGGCCCCATATGCTGGAGTGTGGATTCAAACCACAAAAAAAACCGCAAAAAAAGAAAACCTAAATAAATAAATAAAATAAACTTATTATGTTCAACATGTCAGTACTCACCAAAATGATCTCCAGATTCAACAAAATCCCTATAAAAGTCCAAGCAAGTTTTTTTTTTTCCAGCAACGGAGGCATCCACCCTACAATTCATATGAGATCTCAAGAGACCCCTAGTAGCCAATCTCAAAAATAAAGAGTAAATTTGGAGGTCTCACACTGCCTGATTTCCAAACGTATTGCAAATCCCTAGCAGTCAGGGCAGGGTGGTGCTGGATGAACGTGGCCAAATAGATCAGTGGGGCAGAGAGAGAAGGCCCAGAGTAAACTCTCGCAGATGTGGGCAAATGATTTTTGAGTAGGGTGCCAAGCCATTCAACGGAAGAAAAGAGGGTCTTTTTAACAAGTGGTGCTGGAAAACTGGATATCTACATGCAAAAGAAAAACGTTGGATCTTTACTTAAAATTAACTGAAAATGGATCAAAAAATAAAAGTAAGAAGCCAAAACAATGAAAATCTTAGAAGAAAGGATAAGGTAAATGTCTTAAGAGCCTGGATTTGACAATGATTTCGTAACACCAAATGGACTGAAAGAAAAATTAAGAATATACAGACTGGACGACAGCAAAATTAAACCTTCTGTGTATCACAGAACACTGTGACCAGAGCAGAACGGCCAGCCTCGGAATGGGGGAAAACATGTATAAAGTACTACAATTCGACAGAAACAATAAAAACCACCAAAAAGTGGGTAAATGATGTAAACAGACATTTCTTTAAAGAACATGCCCAAATGGGCAATAAACACATGAAAAGATGCCCAACATCAAGAATCACTAGCAAAATACAAATTATAACCACAGCGTGATACAATCTCATACCCATTAAGATGATTGTTCTAAACAAACCAAGAAAACACAAAAAAAAGGAATTGAAAGAAACCAAGAATCAAACACAGAAAACAGAAAATAAATGTTGGTTGGGACGTGGAGAAATTGGAACCCTTACACACCATTGGGGGGATTTATAAAGTGGTGCAGTTATTGCAGAAGAAAAGAGGAAATGCCTCGAATAAATAAACATAGAATAATAAATAAACATAAAATCTAGCAATTCCGTGTCTGGATATACCCAAAACAAATGAAAACAGAAGCTCAAAGAGGTATTTGTGCATTCACTTTTATAGAGTCATTATTCACAATCTTCACAGTCCAAATGTCCAACAATAGATGAATAAACAGAATCTGGCAAGTATGTAGAATAGAATATTATTCAGTCTTAAAAATGAAAGAAATCCAGACACACGCCACAACTTGGATGAACCCTGAATAAATTATGCTAAGTGAAATAAGCCAGTCATAAAAGGAAAAATACTGTATGATGCCATTTACACGAAGTACCTGGTGTAGTTAAATTAATACAGATGGTAGAGTGGAGATTACCAGGGGTTGGGGGAGAATAATGGGAAGGTATTGTTTAATAGGCATATCATTTCAGTTTTGAAAGAAGAAAGAGTTTTGTGGATGGATGGTAATGATGGTAGCAAAACAATGTGAAGGTGTGTAATGCCACGAACTATACACTTAAAAATGGTTAAAATGGTAAATTTTATGTTATATGTATTTCACTGTAATTACAATTTTAAAATAACAATATCAGGTGGCGCCTGTGGCTCATCGAGTAGGGTGCTGGCCCCATATCCCGAAGGTGGCAGGTTCAAACCCAGCCTCTGCTGAACTGCAAAAACAGAAAAATAGCCGGGCGTTGTGGCAGGTGCCTGTAGTCCCAGCTACTCGGAAGGCTGAGGCAAGAGAATCGCCTAAGCCCAGGAGTTGGAGGTTGCTGTGAGTTGTGTGACGCCACCACGGCACTCTACCGAGGGTGATAAAGTGAGACTCTGTCTCTATAAATAAATAAATAAATACATACATACATACATACATACATACATACATACATACATACATACATAAAATAACAGTATCGGCAGCACCCATAGCTCAGTGAGTAGGGTGCCGGCCACATACACCCAGGCTAGCAAGTTCAATCCTGGCTTAGGCCACCTAAAATGACAATGACAACTGCAACAAAAAAAGTAGCCGGGGTTTGTGACAGGCACCTGTAGTCCCAGCTACTTGTGAGGCTGAGGCAAGAGAATTGCTTTGGCCAAAAAGTTGAAGATTACTGTGAGCTGTGACACCACAGCACTCTACTGAAGGTGACAGCTTGAGACTCTATTCTCTCCCCCAAAATAAAAAATAATAATAATAAATAAATAAAATAACAATATCATTATAAACTTTTCACTGATACTAAATTCCTAATACTCTTAGGAAATCACATACTTAATATATGTGAGGGGAAATAAAAGCAGCCCTTCGTGATTAGAACAATACATTATAATAATAAAAATATTGTTGTTCTTAATTAATATTAATAAGAAAACAGGATGAAGACATGGGTTTAAATTGAAATTTTAATAGCTTATAGATTAGAAAAGGAACCCAAGAATTTTGGAGTGATTTAATATTAGACCTTCTAGTTTCACAAAGACAGATAGCATTAAACTTTTTGAAAGAGTTTTTTGAATGTTACATGTGAATGCTCATTGCTACTGTAAAATTTCTGTGTGTTTGTTTGTGCTTGGTGCTATAATGGGAAAGTTGGTAAGTATTTCTTCCCCTTAAACAACAAAAGATCGTAGTACAAAATGAAGTTAAGCTCACATACTAAAAAGAAAAATGTAATTTTATGAATTAATCTTAGCTATATTCAGGTATAAAAATTTGGTACCAATAAAATATCTATTGTATTTAAAATTGAATTTCCCAGCCTATTTTAGTCATTATTACCTTTGCAGTATAATAATGTGGTTATATTTCTAAGCATATCTGCACTCCACAGTTCAAGAGCCCTGAGAATTTCCTTCTTAATCAATGTCTTGATAGAACAGTTATTTAAGGACTTACTGAGTCCTTACTTGGTCTAAGCCTGATGATGCTTCCTAATTGAAACACCCACCATATTTTATTACCCACTTGAAACCTATATGCAATAGCAATGGAGAGGCTATTTCTGGCTTGTTTCTACTGTTTATGTTTATAATCAACAAAATTGAATTTTGGGCGGCACCTGTAGCTCAGTGAGTAGGGCACCGGCCCCATATACCGACAGTGGTGGGTTCAAACCTGGCCACAGACAGAAACAACAACAACAAAATAGCCAGGCATTGTAGCAGGTGCCTGTGGCCCAGCTACTCGGGAGGCGGAGGCAAGAGAATCGCTGGAGGTTGCTGTGAGCTGTGATGCCACAGCACTCTACTGAGTGTGACAAAGTGAGACTCTGACTAAAAAAAAAATTTTTTTTGAATTTTGTGGATTTATGGGCATTGTTGGCTAGAGAAAGGGGTGGTCACACAACTAACTGATGGGCTATCAAATGGGGGTGCTCCGTAATGAAGCATCTCCCTTCATGCAGTTTCTACATGCACCAATCGTTAACAAATACCTGTGAAAATCAAAGTCACAGCATATCCTATTGGGACAAAAATGGCATTTTAATGGTGAATATAGTACTTCCCCAAGAAAATAATGCTTCACGTGTAACTTCCGATTACTTGCATTATCTGAGTCATTAGAAAAGTCTAGTTAGGGTAAGATTCTTTTCGTTGTGTAAGTGTAGCACATTTTGCTCTTTTGGCTCACACAAGGTGCCGCCCTAATGTAAGACATGGTAGAGTTCAAGCTAAAATTTTTCTATTGATAGAAAGAAGCACACTGACTAATGCCAAAGCCCAGAGATTCCAGGAAAGATTCAAGAGGTATCATTCATTCGCCAAATAACACAGAAATCTCCTTTATCAAGTGATTGGTTGGATTACAAAGTAATACAACTTCTATGAAAAATAGTATGGAGATTCCTGAAAGAATTAAAAAGGGACCTACCATTTGGTCTGCCAATCCAACTACTGAGTATTTACCCAAAGGAAAATAAGTAATTTTATCCAAAAAACCCTGGCACCCAAATGTTTATTGCAGCACAGTTCGCAATTGCAATGATGTGAAATCAACCCAAGTGTCCATGAATTCACGAAGGGATTTACACAATGGGGTATATGTGTATTGTGAATGGTACTCAGCCATGAAGACGGATGAATTAAAGCCTTTAAAACAATGTAGATGAAACTGGAGACTATTTTCTTACGTGAAGTACCTACAGGATGGGAAAACAAACATCACATGTTCTTGCTTTTAAACTGGAGCTAACTGGTGAGCACATGTGTGCACAGAGGGAAGAAAAACTCAACCAAAATCCCATAGTGAGTGAAGGGGAGGAGGTGATGGGGAGCCAGCCTAAGGGGCACAGTGAGCATCATGGGGGGCCGGGAACATTTGTAACCCTCACTCAAGCATAACAACGGTGACCATGTAACCAAAAACACTTGTTCCCCTGTGAAATTTTGAAATTAAAAAAAAGCAGAAACTGTAGAATATTTAGGAATAAATAAATAGAAATAAAAATTAATACAGATGCTGACATTAAAACACTACTCTCAGTCCAAGAGAAGTCACATGGACAAAATTTTGAAACAATAGCAAACATACGAATATTAATAACATGAATATTAAAAATATAACTATTGGATTTACATAGTATTTTGCTTTAGAATTTGATCAATGAAAAAGTACCCAGAAAGTCACTATCATTACATAAATAATGCTTGGTCACAGAAAAAATAGAGAAACAAAATTAGGATTATTTAATGACAAATGTTAATAAACATATCAATATGAGAATCTATAGAATAGAATCATAGCCATGATCACTGAAAAATTAAAAACTTTAAATATTTGTATTTATATTAAACTAAATGTTAATTATTAAATATTAAATTAAATTAAAATGACTAAAGGAAGACAGATGGATAGTCAAACTCTTAAAACTAGAAAAAGCAAAATAAGGCAAATTTTCTTCTCCTCACCTCCAGAAAGGAATAGGACTATTGCAATAGCAAATACAAGAGCATACTTGGATGGGGTCTATATAGAAATAAATTGTAGGACTAACACAGCTAATATTTAAAACAAAAAAATATAATCTAAAAAATACATAGCACAAATATGCAAGTGCATCACAAAAGAGTAAAATAACACAGATAAGAAAATAAACACAGCAGATCCTCCATAGCCGACCACCTGCCTACATCAACCACCTCCTCAAGCCAACCTAATTCTCACAGAGCAGACGTGCCCCACACGTGCGGTCAATACAACAGCCTAGCTCCTCATGTTGACCACCTACACATGCTGACCAGTTTGATACATTCCCTTGGGTGGTCAGTTTACAGATCCTACTATAATCATGGAAGAATAAAATAGCACAAAGAGGCAAAATCAATAATCTCAAAGGCAAAAAAAGTAATTCCCGAAAGAGATAAGAAAAATCTAGAGAGAATGATTTGTTCAACTAATTGCAAATAAACGTTATAATGTAGATGAAAGGAATAACCCAGAAATACAAAAACGAAGTTTAAACAGACAAATCGCTATAGAACAAGCAACATAAAATCATGAGAGGAACTGCTCACTGCCTCCTTATTATTCCCACACCAATGAAGTTCCATATACAAATGGTTTCAGAGGGGAGTTCTACCAGAATTTAGGATTCTAGATAATCTTAAAGCTATGATAGTAAAATTATTCCAGATTGCACAAAAAGCAAGAAAATTTCCAAATCATGCTTTTAAAGGAAGTACAATATAATGTTAATTCCTAAACCAGGCATTGAAAGCAAAGAAAAAAACTCTTGATTATTGATTGAAATGTTCTAAGTAAAATTTTAATACAAAAGGTCCAACAGCATATTCAAAAATAACAGAGAATATTATCTTATTTTTTAATGTTAATTTTTATAAATCAATAATAATTGAGTCAATATTATAAATCCATTATGGCAAATTATCATTTTAGAATTTCTAAAATACTATTTGACAAAATCAATATAATTTACCACAAAAAATCACTAAACTGAATAGAAATCAAAGGATCTTTTCTTAGAAGAGTAAAATACTTGAGACAAGAAATAGAGAAGGGTGATAATTTTTCACTTGCTAAGTAACATTTTATTAGCCAGTCTAGTGATGTAATCAGTTACAGGAAAAGAGATATAAAAGAATTTGAATGAGATATAAAATTATTGAAGATAATACAGTGTATTAGAAAAAAAAAACCCAGATAGTCAATGCAAAACAAAACTCAAGAAGTTAGTAATATATAAAATTAATGTAAAATAAATAAAGTTTAATAGCGTTCAAAGATACAAACAATGATAGCTAATGAAATATAATTGAAACTAACACTTGAAAAGAAGTCGATAGAAAAGATGTAAACTTAATCCATTTGTGGGTCAATGGGCACTTGGGTTTCTTCCATGACTTAGCAATTGTGAATTGGGCTGCAATGAACATTCTGGTACAGATGTCTTTGTTATAATGTGATTTTTGGTCTTCTGTGTATATACCTAGTAAAGGAATTATAGGATCTAATGGCAGGTCGATTTTTACATCTCTGAGTATTCTCCAAATGTCCTTCCAAAAGGAACGTATTAGTGTGCATTCCCACCAGCAGTGTAGAAGTGTTCCCTTTTCTCCACATCCACGTCAAGTATCTCAAGAATGGAAGAAAAAGTATCCAATGTACTCAGCCCTACTATGAAGCTAATTTAAAGGTCTCATATGAAGGCTATAACCCAATTATAGCACAAGAATATGGGAAGGGAGGAGAGGGGAGGTTGGGTGGAGGGAGGGTAATTGGTGGGGCCACACCTATGGTGCATCTTAGAAGGGTACAGGTGAAACTTACTAAATGCAGAATACGAATGTCTTCATATAATAACGGAGAAAATGCCATGAAGGCTATGTTAACCAGTTTGATGAAAATAATTCAGATTGTATTTGAAACCAGCACATTATAGCCTTTGATTGCACTAATGTACACAGCTATGATTTAATAATAAAAACAATTAAAAAAGAGAAAAGATGTAACCCAAAGCACAAAGGTTGCAGTAATTACTTGGAGTTGGGTGACCAGGAAAACTCACGATGCCCACATAACTTACTGTAGGTAAAGCTGGTGAAATGAAAATGAAGCGTAGCCACTGACGATTTCAAAACTTGCGAGTGAAAGCCCCTCCAGCTCCTTTCCAATCACTGAGGGATGGGGAAGACATTAGAGTTTTAGGGAAGTCCAGGCACAAGTTTATTGAGGGATCTTTATGTTCTGTTAGTGCTGTTACCAAAACCAGGCTATGCAACTATTTATACCATGGGCAAGCAAAATAAATAAACAAAATAAAACAAATATGTATATGGAGAAATAGATTTTAGAAACTGAATTGTAAAGAAGCTTTAAAAATTCACTCAAATTTAGAAAATGGAGTATAATCGACTTGAATTCAATGGTCTTGTTCATAATTCTTTTCAACTTCAAAGGTTCTTGGCAACGGCTCTCAATATTTAATCAATAGGCTGATTAAAGGAATGTGAGAAGATGGTCACACAGGCTCTGGGTTTGACAAGTTTCTCATGTTTTAATTCTTTCACAAGAAATATCAATAATTGTTTACTCATGAGATTGTGATGTACATTGCTATTGGTACTTTTCTGTCAAAAAACCTACTATTGTATATACTCGACATAGACTATCTGATTCTTCAACATAATATGGATTCTAAAAATCCGCAGGAATTATAATTTATGGCATATTGACCAGGAGGAATTTAGTTTTCAATTTATTTTTTAATAGAATGCCAAAACCCATACACTGTTATTTTTCTTATCTCTCTGTGGTCCTTTTTACTTAATGTTTTAAAAGGCTATTGAGTTCACTTATGCATATATATAGAGGGTGCAAAAAAAAAGTACATACATTTTAAGAAAGGCAAAAACTGTATTAAAATTGGAATACTCACTATGTACCAACAAAGGATGAATAAAATTCATGTTGGGCACCTCTTTTAATTGTAGAAGTCAAATGTGTCTGGAGTACAAACTTAATACAGTTTTTGCCTTTCTTAACATGTGTATACATCTTTTGACACCATCTGTATACTATGCCTTACTAATCTGTCACAGTCTACATGGGTAATTATTTC
>CAUYON010015394.1:0-16176 GCA_963573935.1 Arctocebus calabarensis
TTGCATTAAAAAAAATAAATAAATAAAAATGCAAACCTTGACTAGCAAATACATTACTCAGAAATAAGAACAAATCAGGAGATATCACATTACCAGACTTCAGGCTATACTATAAATCTATAGTGATCAAAACAGCATGGTACTAGCACAAAAACAGAGTGGTAGATTTATGGAACAGAATAGAGACCCAAGAGATGAACCCAGCTGCTTATCGTCATTTGATCTTCAACAAGCCTGTCAAAAATATTCAGTGGGAGAAAGACTCCCTATTTAACAAATGGTGCTGGGTGAACTGGCTGGTGACCTCTAGAAGACTGCAACTGGACCCACACCTTTCACCATTAACAAAAATTGATTCTCACTGGATAAAATATTTAAACTTAAAATATGAAACTATAAAAATACTAGAAGAGAGTACAGGGAAAACATTTGAAGAAATCAGCCTGGGAGGATATTTTATGAGGAGGACCATCCCCACCCCCAGGCAATTGAAGCAACAACAAAAATACATTACTGGGATCTGATCAAACTAAAAAGCTTTTGCACAGCCAAGAGCACAGTAAGTAAAGCAAACAGACAACCTTTAGAATGGGAGATTTTTGGAGGTTATGCTTCTGACAAAGGTCTAATAACTAGAATTTACAGAGAACTCAAACTAATCAGTAAGAAAAAAAAAATAACCTCATTTCTGTGTGGGCAAGAGACTTGAACAGAAACTTCTCTGATGAAGACAGGTGCATAGCCTACAAACACATGAAAAAATGCTCATCATCCTTAATCATCAGAGAAATGCAAATCAAAACCACTTTGAGATATCATCTAACTCCAGTAAGATTAGAGAGGATGCGGAGAGAAGGGAACGCTTCTACACTGCTGGTGGGAATGCAAGCTAATACGACCTTTTTGGAAAGAAGTTTAGAGAACACTCAAGGAACTAAAAGTAGACCTACCATTTAATTCTGTAATTCCTCTATTAGGTATATATGCAGATGATCAAAAATTATCTTACAACAAAGACATTTGCACCAGAATGTTTACTGCAGCCCAATTCATAATAGCCAAGACATGGAAACAGCTCAAGTGCCCATCAAAGCATGAATGGATTAACAAATTGTGGTATATGTATGCCAAGGAATACTATGCAGCCATAAAAAAAGGAGACTTCACATATTTTATGTGGAAGGTAACATAGATTTACAGGGTAACAAAGAGAGATTTTATTTAGGAAGAACAGAGAGAAAGTCTAGAGTACTTCCAAAGAGTTGGAAGTTGGTCTCTCTCATGCAGGAGAAAAAGTGAGAGAGACTGTGTTTCTTTTTAATAGTGGGTTCTTGAAAACACTTTCAATGTCAAAATTTGTAAAATATATCTAGCGATTAATCCCATCTGCCAAGCCCCTGCTGGGATTCTCTGCACGAGGTCCACAAACTCTCAGAAGACCCTGAGGTCTGAGGTCAAGTTCACACCAGAACACCAAAGAGTATATTCAGAGAGGGTTAAGAACCACTGCCCTAAAATGTTACCTGCTTATTTATTTATTTATTTATTTTAATGCTGGGGAGAGTGTAAACGCAGCTCCCCACTACCACAAATTATGCAGTCACGTTTCCCGCATTTGGGGAAATCGCAGGGGTCAGCACATCCGGATGGAACGGACAAGCCTTGCCCTGGGAAAACCACCTCTGTGATCACGGTTATCTCCCCGGCCAGGCAAGTATCTGTGTTTCTTTTTAACAGCGAATTATTGAAAATGTTTTCAGTTTCAGAACATGAGGGAGGAAGAAGATGGTGGTTAAACCCTGTTCTCAGAGTGACTTCTCTGCTCCTGGGTGAGGCCGGCACTGACTCCTGGTGGCCCAGGGAGTGCACCACATACAGGAGCTCCAACTCAGAATAGCACACTTCTTATCCACCCCACAGAGCTCCAGACACGGCCCCAGCTGGGACACAGAAGGGGCGGCCGCACTTCAGACCCCACCCACGCCTGCCAGTCTCAGTGCTCAGCATTGCTCAGCAGTGAGAGCAGACAGACCTGGCTGGACACGCTGACTGCCCAGAGAGCAGGACACCAGGAACGAGGGAAGGTGCCTGAGAGAATGAACAGACTCTCGGGGAGGTGGGGAAAGGACTGTTGGCTTCTCCCTGGAGGCTTCGGTTCTGAGGACTAATTTCTGAGCAGCAGGCTGCTGAAATGCCAGGAATTCAGTAAACACACTCCCAAAGACAATGAGTACCATGTGCTTCTCATTAAAAACGGATTCCAAGAGACTTCGATCAACAGACCAGATAGCAAAAGGCCGTCTGGGCTGCCTCTGGGATAGTTGTTTTCTTAAAAGCAACTTTGGTCTTCCTCCCAGCCAGGTAGTCTTTTAAAGGAACAACAGCCCATTAAGCTGACAAGTCACAGACTGAATTTCCATCCACCCAATAACTGGGTTCAAAGACCTGTTCTTTCTCAGAGGAAGGCACTTGCATCTTTGCTCCCCCTGCAAGACGTGCCCTCTCCGCAGGACAGGTTGGGCAGTGTGCCGGGCAGGGCAGGCTGTGTGTGTAACGGAGGGTGAGTCCAGTTCCTACCTGGGAAGGGCGAGGCAGCTCAGGGACCCCAGCACTGCCACCCGGCTACCACACACTCAGAAGTGTTTCAACCCATCAGCAGGATGTACTTATTGGAATGTGCATTTACTCTGAAATTCCTTAAAGTGAAGGGTGTTTTACCCCTGTGCCAGCATCCCCCACTGTGACAGCGGGGAGCCATCTGATTGCCCCGATGTGTGGGGTCCTGATAGACAAAAGTGCCGCAGTCTCCTGTCCTGAAAACTCTCCGAGGAAGGAAGGTGAGGGATGGAGGGGAGCATCTTCACCAGCCTGGCAAGAATGGTTGGGTAGGTAAGACTGGTAGAGGGTATTTTGCAAAACATAACATAAAGATAGCCTATCTCTGCTAAGTTGGAAAAGAGGCAAGATTACTAGTAAGGAATGGAAGAGTGGTTTTTGAATCGTGGGTATGAGAGAACCCTACCTGTGAGTGTCTACGCTGAAAACATTGAGCATTAGATCAAGAGAAAGTGACAAAAACATTCATAAAGCCAGATATTAGGGGTTTGGTAGTTTTGGGGATCTTAGCTCCTTTGCTAGTCGCCTTCGTGCTGACCAAGAGGCAGGAAAAATCAACCCAGGAGGGAGTACGAGGTGAGCTGGCCGGAGTTCAGAGCTTGGACGCCCCAAACACAGCAAAAAGCTCCAAATGCTCTCCCAGGACGCTGGGTGCACAGCCAGATGGCTGTGGCGGCTGTTGGACCCTGACTAGTTAAATTCTCCCAGGAGGCCGGGCAGGGAGACCCCGGGTGGAAGCTTCTCTGTGCCTCGTCCTCAGCGTGGACACAGAGTTCAGGGGACCCGCGGGGCAGATTCTGGGGGACACCTCAGAAATCCCCGCCACCTACATACCTCGTCGCCGTGCATGTTGGCCACATACTTGAACTCCGGGATCCCGACTCTGTGTGCCTTTGGAGAGCGCCCCACAACAAGAACCCACAGGTTTCTGCCTTTACAGGACGGAAAAAAAAAACAGAAAAATAAGTTATCCTTGAAAATGACACAAGAACCCTGGGGGATGAGAATAGGAAACAAACGACGGTACTTCAGCTTTCCATGGTGACTCAAGTTCCTTTGGCTACTTCCGTGATTAAAAGGCTCTTCATTCTCTGCTAGAATTTAAGGAAGAGCTTTCAATTTAGCACAAATATTTCACTTATTATTTTAAAATGTGATTTCTAAGAAATTGAACATTTATTAGGGGATGTAGATTTTATTCTTCCAAAATGTGGATAGACTTTGCTCTGAGTTCCTAGAGCAGTGATTTCAACAGGTGTATTGAGGCACGCTGCTGTGCCATGAGGCGATCTTAGGTGTGCCTCAGAAATTTTTAAAGATCACTAATTAAATTATTTTGGAAAGCCATTCAAAGCATAGTAAGTATATTCTTTTCTTTACTCTTTCTTTTTCTGAGACAGAGTCTCACGATGTCACCCTGGGTAGAGTGAGGTGGCGTCATAGCTCACAGCGACCTCCAACTCCTGGGCTTAGGCGATTCTCTTCTCAAGTAGCTGGGACTACAGGCATCTGCCACAACACCCAGCTATTTTTTGTTGTTGTTTCAGTTGTTTTGTTGTTTAGCAGGCCCCTCTAGCCTCAGTGTATGTGGCCGGCAACCTAACCACTGATATATAGGTGCCGCCTCTTTACTCTTTTTTTGATCAACATAATTTAAGCGTGCCATGGAAGGTTAACTAGAGGTTCCAGTGTGTCTTGACATAAAAAAGGTTGAAAAGCACCATTCTGGAGCTTCATAGAAATGACCTTGCTAATTCACACCATCATACAAAGTTAAATTACAGTTGGTTTCCTGGGGTGTTCCCTAACTGCAGTATAAGAAACACAGCAATAAAAAGGAGATTGATTGTAAAGTAAAACTCCTGAATCTTGGATTTAAATGCTGATATGACGCAGCCCCTTTGCAGCGTCCTCCGTGTGCCTGACTCCTGTCCAGTACACGGGGAGCCACAGCTCACCCTAGTAACATCAAGTAAAACGTCTATATCAGTGATTTTCAGCCAGGATGCAGGATCTCAGGTATGCCTTGAAAAGTTTTTTTTTTTTAAAGCTTTATTGTTAGGTACATACATTTTTGGGACCACTATATGTTTTTTTGTTGTTGTTGAGTTGTACCTTTTTTTTTTTTATTTGCAGTTTTTGGCCAGGGCTGGGTTTGAACCCGCCACCTCGGCATATGGGGCTGGCGACCTACTCTTTTGAGCCACAGGTGCTGCCTGCCTTGAAAAGTTTTGAAGATCATTAATTAAATTTCTAACAGATGTTCAAAGCATAATAAGTATATTCTTTTAACTTTTCCTTATCAGCATAATTTAAGTGTGCTGTGGAAGTTTAAGTATAGGTTCAAGTGTGCTATGAGATAAAAAAAAAGGTTGAAAATCATTGCTCTAAGTCCCAGCTTTGCCTACACAGTGTGACTCAGGCAAGGGAGGGCCGAGACTAAAGGTCACTGAGGACCTGCTCCGTGCAGACGTAACAGGTGCTAGTCTGGCTCATGTAATCTCAAACGATGGCGTGTGAGGATCCAGCCAGGTGGATTATTACCTTGCTTTACAGATGAGAAAGCTGATCTTCAGAAATGTTGATAAACTGCTGTGATTACTAAATCAGTACGAGGCTGCAATTTGAGCTTCAGAGCCGAGAATGGACCCTGGCCTATTTGACTTTACTTCTTGTATACCTCTCACTAACAAAATTGCCTGTGTCTAAAAAGGCTTTGTTTCCTAACAAGTAAAAATGAAGAAGTCCCTTTCAATTTTAATTGTCTGGCACTTTCTTGGGGTAATTTTGTTTTGTTTTTTGGAGACAATGTCTCACTATGTTGTCCAGGCTGAACTCCTGGGCTCAGCTCAGTGCCTGTAACTCAGCAGGTAGGGGCCACATACACCAAGGCTGGCGAGTTCAAACTCGGCCCGGGCTTGCCAAACAACAATGACAACTGCAACCAAAACATAGCTGGGCGTTGTGGCAGGTGCCTGTAGTCCCAGTTGCTTGGGAGGCTGAGGCAAGAGAATCTCTTAAGCCCAAGAGTTTGAGGTTGCTGTGAGCTGTGACACCACGGCACTCTACCGAGGGTGACATAGTGAGACTGTGTCTCAACACCCCCCCAAACAAACAAACAAACAAACAAAAAAACAAATCCTGGGCTCAAACCAGCCTCCCACTTGGCCCAGCACTTTTCATTTTGCCAGGATTTCTGCTGATTCTTCTCATGAGTGTTTTCTTTTATCTGTTTCCTTGCCCTAATTTTCCTTTCACTTCCTCTTGCTCTTTAAGTTACTGTGCCTCTGGCCTAAGGTTTTGATGAGTCCTTTTGGAACAGGACCAGAAGGATGAGAAGATTAAAGAGCAAGAAGGGAAAAAAGATTTAAAAAAAAGAAAAAAGAGAAAGGAGAGGGGGTGAGTAAAAGGGAATATTGACAAAAAGAAGAGAGGCACAGAAAGAGGAAGACAGGAGTAATAAAGGTGTACAGTAGTTACGTTGCCCCAACCTTAAAAACCTCCAATCTCTGCTGGGCTGGGTGGCTCCCTTGAGGTCAGCAGCTTTTTGCCATCCTGAGCAGACATGGTACCCCACCTCCACCAAATAGAGAGGAAAGACAAACATACTATAAATAAAACCAAAACAAACAGAAAACTTACGGGATAAAATTGGGGGAAAAACCATAGGGGCAGAAGCACTAGCAAAAATGAAGTTCTTATTATTAAAGAAGGCAGCAATGGCAGATTATGTTTCAACTAGAAAAACAAAGAAAGAAAAGAAAAAAAGAGAAAAATCTAGAGGGAAAATGTTGAAATAAAAAAATAAAAAACAAAGCAGTATATATATCTCGCTGGATATTGTCTGGGCAACAGGTGATCTTCTGGGGCATGAGATGTTAATCACAATGCTGACACAGCTATAGGAGCTGGAGATTGGAGGCCTCTGCTGGTTTCTCCAACCCCACAGGGTGAAGAGCATAAATCTCTCCTCAGCCCACGAAAAAAAGGCACTTTGAACTGCTAACCTTGGCCAAGCAGAAGCTTTCCCAGGAAAGCACTTGCTGCTGGGATCTCTCCTAAAGTGGCTGCCCGCTCATCTGGTGCTCCAAAACCGGTCTCGCTCTATGCTCGTGAGGATAGAGTGCAGCCCTTCTACTGCCAAACACTGAAATCTCCGCTCTTCCCCAGCGTCTCAGTCCCAGCTTTTGGTGCTGATCAGCACCCCAAGTTCTCCCAGCCTGAGCCTCGTTCTGCAACCCTGGGGGGGAGCCTGCAGGGACAGTTCTCCCACCAAGGCTGCCTGCGTGCAGCCCACAGGTGAACAATATTAGTTCTGTTCCAGCTCAGTGGCTCAATCCAGGACCCTAGACCACGCTTAAAGTCATCCTCACTCCTACCCAAGTGCTCCCAAGGTAGTTCAACCGAGTGCCCCAGTCCAAAAAAACAAATCAGCCCACAGGGAAGGCCTTCCCTGTTTGCAATCTCGCTTCTGTTGTAGTTATAGCTGCGGCAGCCAAGGCCTCAGATGGAATGAACGCAACCACTTGCCACTTCTCCACTGCTTTTATTCTCCTCCTGGGGTCCAGAAGTTTCTCCCTGTCTCCCTGCATCCCCAAGGGATGTTTCTGGGCAGAGCCCACAATCCAGAGATGCCTGGAGTCTTCTCTCCCCAATTTCACCATGCCTGGTTGCAAAGAAGCCATTATTCGGCCGCCATCTTGCTCCTGGCCAGCACTTTCAATAGGGTTAATAATTAGAGATTGGGGCATGGTTGGGGTCTACAGTATACATACAAAGTTCAGATATCTGTGATAACTAAGCCTTCTATGGAACTTAAGAGCCCAGGAAAGGAATTTAAAAGCAGCTAATGGGTTAATGTTGAGCTGGTTCTACAGAATTTCAGATCTAGCTGCTTAAATCAGGCTGGGGAGCATTCAGTTGTTGTGAGGGACTTAGGGAAAAGCAGACACAGGATTTTTTAAACATTTGTTCATAATTTACTATAACAATATTTTAGGGATGTTTTTCATGACAGGTTAATGCATTAAAACTCAATAATTCCAGGAATTCTCTGAAAATACCCATACAATGCAGTTTATATGATTGACACCACTATTTAGTGCAGAATTCTCATTTATTCACCCACACATCTATATTTATTTATTCATTCATTCATTCATTCAAGACAGTCTCACTCTGTCACCCTGGGTAAAATGCTGTGGTCTCATAGCTCACAGCAACCTCAAACTCTTGGGCTCAAGACATCCTGCCTTAGCTTCCCAAGTGGGACTACAGGCACCTACCACAATGCCCAGTTATTTTTTTCTATTTTTAGTAGACACAGGGCCTCACTCTTGCTCAGGCTGGTCTCGATCTCCTGAGCTCAAGGAATCCACCTGCCTTGGCCTCCCAGAGTGCTGGGATCACAGGTGTGAGCCAGTGAGCCACTGCTCCCACCTAATATATGTATTTATTAAATCCTGTCATGTATTTCCAGGTGTTGAACTGGGTCAGACTGCACAAACAAGTCCCATCCCCTGTGCTCGACGGTTTCTAATACAGTGGAGAACAGCAGCATGCAAACACCTGTCACACCAGTGGAGTGTGACGTGTCACGGATAAGCCGAGTACTGTACTGGGAGCAGAATAAAGGAAGTAGTTAATTTTTTCCCAGGAGGAGGATCATGAGAAGCTTCACAGATGGAGGGATTTACAGTCGACAGTTCTGAACAGGGATCTGAAGAATGATACCAAGTTTGTCGTGGATGCTCCTGGTGATGCCCAACAGAGGCCTTTGATTAACCAGAACCTTCCTCTCCCCAGTGTTATCAATTCTTCATTCATCTGCAGCTTCACTTCTACAAAGTTAACGTTTTCATATGAAACAAGGAGTTTTTCACAAGTGAGCTGTTAATCCTGGCTTTTTAGGTTTGTTTCTGGAGAATTCTTTTCTGTAACTATTAATGCCTGTAAAGCTAGATAAATCACAGATTCATATAGAATATGGCCTATTCCCTTCACAGGCAAAGGAAAAGTTCAATATCTTCTCAATATTTTTAATTTGTTATCTAAATCTCTGCACCTGCAACAGCTAGACTGTCACAAAAAGAACAGTAGAAAATGACAAAGATGGGGCCCTTGGGACATCCATTGCTGCTTAGTTTAAGGGAGGAGGGAAGTCAGACTGATAAAGTCTAAGTGAAGAGGTACTTTGATGGGTACCTCAATCTGATTTTGGCACAAATGGCCCCCTGAGTGAACTGCAAGATGAGAAATTCACCTTGTAGGACCTCAGGGTTACAAAGTCTGAGAATGTGCAATGGAGACACACACTTGGAACGACAAGCCTTTTGACTGGTTAAACCACCCTCTCCAACTAACAATGGCCATCTCTGGCCTAGACCAGAGTAAATGCACAAAGGACAAACTATTTACTTTTCACAGACTTATCTCTAGGATAAGAGTAATTTAAACAAGTTAGTGTATTTTTTTTTTTTTATCAAGTTTGGAGAGACTACCTTTATTCCCAAAGTTTTTGCTAGTAACAGGTGTGCTAAAGAGTTCTGAAGTGCTCAACTTCTCTCTTTCAATACAAAGTAAAGGAAATTTGGTTTCTAGATAGTTTAGTATCTATATTCAGCAACTTACATAGGGTTTGACATAGATCTGGGGGCTGTGACATGGGTACCCAACTGGATTTGTTTGGAGGATCAGGAAAAATTTTATAGTTTAGAAGGATTCACTAAGATCTATAAAATCAGACCAGTGCTACAAAGTGCGATAGGACTTCAGGAGAAAGGAGGAGAAGGTGGGGTGAATTAATATAACTTCAATAGGTAGAAATGGAAGGAGTGTCTTCCCCAGAAAAGAATCACCAGGATCCTTGTTTAAAAGCCTGCCCTCCATGGGACTTGGTGTTCTGGTATTGAACAGAGCAGAGCACAGCCGGCTTGGCTCACAGGTTCATGCTGATGTTGACACAGAACAACTTCACGAGACTCCGTCTACATGGAGAGTGTCAGTGGGACATGCCCAGGGGAAGCAGAGACCCTGGGTGGCCCCGTCACCACAGAAGAGGGCAGAGATGACAAGGCACAGCCTGGTTTCCCACAAGGCCTGTTGCGTGCAGAGTCTGACGCATGAAGTTCCAGAGTAACAGAACAGCTGCTGGTTCCCACACTTGCACATTTCTCTGTGTGTCCTTTACAAAGACCCTTGTCAGAGCTTGGGATAGCGTGCCCAGGGCACTGAGCTTCACTGTCCTCAGACACAAATAACAGCCCCACTGGCCAGGCTGTTTACAAGGTGCCCTGCAGTGTTTTATAAACAACCGGAGCACCTTTTCCCTTCCCTTATATAGGGTGACCCAAAGAGGTGACAACAACAGGCCACGCACATTCCAGGCCACGCACAGAGGCCTCCCATGCAGCGCACAGAGCCCTGTGTGAAACAGTGGGTTAGCCCACGGGGCTATACGAGCTCAGCATGCGCGGTCCCTGACATCTACACGCCTCTGGATTTGAAGCACAGGAAAGTAGGTCTCTGGCTAAGTGGGTCATTACACAAATAAAACAAATGAACACAAACAAACAAAATCAGGTCAAGAAGCACGGGCAAAGTTTCCAGATGCTCACGTTATGTGCGAGTGTCATTCACAGCTCAGAGCCTTTGGGGGTATATGTTCATTTAATCATAATAACATAGGCGGCAAGTGCAGTATTATTTTATACAAAAGGGAACCATCTTCGTAACTGCGTAAGGCGGTGCTGCTCAAAGTCTGGGTCCAGGACTCACAGCGTCGGCATCACCGGGGAACTTGTTAGAAACGCACATCTCGGCCGCCTCAGGCAGGTGCGCTGAATCACACGGGGGGAGGGGACCCCGATCTGTGTTTCAGTGTGCTTTCCAGGTGACTCTGATGCTGCCCAAGTCTAAGCAGCACCATAGCAGGGGGCAGGGCTGGGCTCTGCTCTCAGCCACCAGGCTGCAGCACTGGTCCCCTCAGAGACGAAAAACACCAGGGAAAACACTGGCAGCAAGTGAACCTGTGAGCCGAGCTTGCTGGGCACCAGCTTCCGCTGCTCAGGTCGTCTCTCCTTTCCCTCCTCTGAGAAGGGGAAGTCTGGGCACCTTGAGGCTGGTTTGAGAAGCTGCAGCTATGGTTTGCTCTGTCGGTTTTGTGCGCTCCACGCGTGTCCCGTATCTGCTCTCTGGGTAAGGACCACGGCGGCCGTGTTCTGGGAGCTGGCTGCTGGGGCGCACCCTGCAGTTAGTTTGCACACTAGTCAACAAGCAGAGGCTGAGAAAGAGGCAAGGGAAGGAACTGGTCTGCACACGTCTGGACCACGATTCCTGCACGTACCAGTTCCTGGCACGCACCGTGGGCTCTGTGCTCAGCCGCCAGGTTTGGGTCCCACCAGCACCCCGTGTGTGGTTCTGTGCTTGTGCAGCTAGAGTTCGTGCAGATGTGGTATCTTCCCAGCCAGCGACGAGAGCTCAGTGGAGTTTAACTGCCATCCCCTCGGCAGTGGCTGGGGACAGCTGACTGTTCGCGGACAGGAAGGAGTCTGGGGTTCAGACAGGAGTCAGTGTCCAGGAAAGGCCATTGCTATTGTGATGGGAGTAATTACTGTGCCCTGGAGGGGTGATGATTGGAGACGTTTCTTCTGCTTGGGGTGATTCCAGATTCTACTGAGAACCTCTGGTTCTGTAGCTCAGAGGAACATGGGGCTGGGGACCCAAGAGGCTCCCCAGAACTTCATGAGGGGTAGGCTGGGGTTTGGCTCCAAATTCCATAGAACTGGAGTTTCCCACAGCACAGGGAGCCCAGAGTGGGGCCTGAAATGGAGTCGCTGTTGTGTGTGAGCGTGACCTGGGCCCGCACACTGTGGGGTGGTGCCGTCCCCGCTGCTTCCACCTGGGATCTGGGAACCGCCCGGGCCACAAACAGGCAGCAGGTCCCAGCGGTCACCTGCCCGGGCTCAGCATTCCTGAGCCTTCTCAGTGCCTAGATGAGGAAGCTGTCCTCAGCTGAGGTGCACCCAGGGGCTGCCTCCTGTTCACCAGGCCGCACAGGTGCCGTGTCGCCCACCCCACCCGGCCACACCCTGCTGCTCTCTAGTCCTGTGTCATTCTTCACGCACCTCCCGCTCTTTGAGAGCACGTGTTTCCTCACATCACCTCTGTCCCAGTAGAAGGTAATGGAAGGTGCTTCCTGCCTGCTCACCGTTCCGCTGGGCCCCCGGGTGTGCACTGCCCATCTAGCAACGCCTGGCGCAGAGCAGCTGTGCAGCTCTCATGTGCTGCGGCACTTCCCAAATTATCGCTGCCTCCCTGGCTTTGCTTTTCTGGCTTTCAGGGTCCTTCCTCGCCTGCCGTCCACCTGTACTGCCCCCTACCTGCTGGCGTGGACTGGGCCGGCTCCTCTCCTGGCCTAGGTGCCCCAGGTGCAGCCCCATCTTTATTCGCGCTGTTCTCAGCCTACAATGGCCTCACTAGGTTTTCTGCCTTATATCCTATGAACTGCACAAAGCCAAACTCTCAGAAGTTTGCCCAGACCACTCAGTTCCTCCTGCATAGCTCTGTCCCCTCGCTAGAGGCGCCACTGGGGGCGCGTTCTGCTCTCAGTTTCCGACGGTCTCCTGTGGCTTGTTAACGATGTGTCAGTGTCACCTGGGCTGTCACATTTTTCTTTGCTCCCTTGTTGTGCCCACCATGGTAAATCACGGTCCTCTCCAAGGCTTCGGTGGTCTTCTTAGGAAAGACCTCTGTGAGTCGCGTCACTGGTCCAACAGTCAGTGCCCTTCTGAACTAAGGCGGGGCGTGTGACTAGCTCTGGACAGTGAAGCGTGGGCAGAAGTGACAGCCGTGACAGCCCACCCGTCTGCTCTCTTCCTCTAGCCTGGGACAGGTGACACTGGGATGGGGGTGCTCTGTCAGCTTGGGTCTGGGATGGGAGATGACGGGTCACAGAGTACACGTAACTGATAATGAATATTAACAGAAGCGAGGTTTAAATCTTTATTTTGCTGTTATATACCATTGTGATTGGGGGGTTGCCTTTCATTTCTGCAGTATCCAGCCTAACTTAGCTGACATACCTCCTACAACCAACCCCAACCCACATCTTTCCCTGCACTGACTGTGCATCACACTTACTGTGATAGCACACGGGGGTTCCCACGACCCTATTGTGGTATCAGACAAGTCCCACGACTTGTGGAGCTGACCCAGAAGTGAAGTGACTTTAGAAACTTTGTTTTAAAATGACTTACCTGGCACAAATTATATACAAGCCTGTTAGGGTTATACAGAATCTTACTTCTGAAATTCTGTAGTTTTGAACACCAGAGGCGTCATGCCTGCTAACCGTTTCTGTTGATTGACAGTAGACAGCCAATACATCAATATTGTTTCAATGCACTGAAAACACTGCATTGAAGAGGAATCCCACAGGGAGATGTGGCTGGCAAAGCCTGCTTCTTGGAATTCTTTCCTGGGCTATCTTACCAGGTCTGCCTGCACCATCAAATAGTTTTTGTGTGTGGACAGACATGATTGTGGAGCTCAGGCAAAGCTCTGAATCGCAGCAGTGTGAAGCTGGGTGTGCCTGGAGACCACAGGACAGCGGAGAGACCTCAGCAGTGCCAGGTGATAAGCAAAGGGGACAAGTTCAAGTGAGATGAATAGTCCAGCCCCTTGAAGGGTGCACCTAAACACAGCTGGAGATAAAACAGCAGCCAGCACCTGCTGGAACACAGGCCTGTCTGACATCAGGCAGCTGGGCTGGACAGCAAAGGTTGTGGCCAAACCCCAGGCCCAGACCAAGTTGAAGGCAGTGGTCAGCACTGTGGCCGGCCACTGCAGCTCAGACGGGCTGGATGCAGCTGCCCAGCGTAACTAGATGTACCTGTAAATCCTGGCATAATTTTTTTTTTAAATTTTGGATTAATATAAAGAAACGTACAATTGTTTGTGTTTATAGGAGGTACTGCACTGTAGGAGCGTTTGGTGGGAGCTTACGGAGTCCTCTCTCCTCCTGCCCCTGTCCCCCCTTCTGGAATTTAATCGTGGTTTCAGTCTCATGTGGGCCCATAGTTGTTCATCTGCTAGTTTCAAATTAGTACTGAGTGCATGGGATGCTTATTATAATGCTGGTTTAAATTTTTAAAAATATCAGATACAACCCCATTGTGTAAATGACTCCAATACAAAGGCTTAATCTTTCACCTTCTCACTTATTCAACAAATAATTGTAGAACGCCTACTCTGAGCCTAGCATTTAGTCAGCTGAAGCCAATGCCAGTCACTAACTGATTCTATTGTCCTAAAAAACAGTAATTTTCTGTTCTGACATCACTTTCATCACTTGAAAAAACAAAGTTCAACACGCAGCACACGGTTTGGTAAACTTTCCATTACTGGGCATCACTGAAGGTGACTGGACCCCGTGGCCCTGCTGCTCCTCCTGTAACGGCCACTCGCGGTGTCCAGACCGAAGTGCTTGTCCTTCACGAGGGGTGCCAGACCCCTCGGGATTCCTCCCTTCCTGCCGCGGTCTCCCGCCCCAGTCCCATGTGACCAGGCTCTCAATATTCTTCCTTACCTGTAGCTCCCAGCCTCAGCCTCTGCCTTGACACTTTAATCCCAGCTCTTCCTACTGCACGGATCATCCTAAGCGCCCTGGTCAATGTAGCTAATATCACTCGCCTTTTCAAGGCTCAGCTAAAAGCCCCTGTCACCTGACACCTTCCTCACCTTCTCCTACCCAGCCCCTCTCTCATCAGCCTGAGCAGAATGTCCCTTCTGAACCCTCACAGCCCTCCCATCACTCTGAAACCCCAGGTTTCCTGCAGGCAAGGGATTGTGTGTCCATGAGCTCCAGGAATCTAGGGCGGTGCCGGGCACACACATAGTAGATGACGGAGAAGTGTCTGCTGAATGAATGGACAACTGGACAGATTAACAAACCCGAGAAAGCCCAAGTGGAACCTGGATTGCCCTGGCCCGGAGGTTAGACAGAACTGCTTCTCAAGATTGATGGAAAAGTCTGCAGCTAGTCTATGAAGTACAGTGTTGGGTGGGTTCTGGAAAGGACCCAGTTTTCTAGATCAAATCCAGAGCACAGGGACCTTCCTAGAGTTTTTCTATGTAAGAAAGAACAGAGCTCCACATCAAATATCTGGCTTTGAGATCTAGATTATTCCGGTGTCTCAAGGAGATGGGGTTTCATCTACTTGCACATTTGATCCCATAACACTAATGTTTTGATATTATACCGCAAAAATATAGATGTTAGGTTTCATTTCATTTCATTTCTTCCTGAACAGATGAATGAGGAGGTTTGGGAATTTCGATTTCGGTGTATTAAGGACAGTTCTTAGTTTTAAAAAAGGAGAGGAAAAATCTGAACATAGATTGGGTTGAAATAAATTTTCTTTTTTTTTTTTTTTAATTTCAGGACAGTTAATACTCCAAGAAAAACAGAACGGTTTGTGTCATTAATCACTAACCATTATCAAAAACAGCAAGATCATAGGCAACTCCTCTGCCCACGTCCTTTTGCAACCCCATCTTCCCTATTCCTCCCCCTCCACTCCCAGGTCACAGGCTGATGAATCTGTTTCCCTTTCTATAAACATTTTAATTTTTAAACTAGAAGTTATAAGAAGTTTAAAAAATGGAGTTTTAAAAACTAGACATAATTCTCATGTCCTAACCATCATAATTTTTCTACTTGCGTTCTAGTCTTTTTTTCACATACAGACAGGAAACTTGTTCTTAAATCCCCCAAAGTGAAAATCTCTAGAGGCCTCATACTATAAAAAGCTGAGAACTTCCCTTTCTGGTCCCCTGGGATAGAGGCCAAAGATGATCAGATCATGTTTTTAAAGGGCAGCTCAGCGATCACGGTAGTGAGATTAAGCACAGTCATCTTAAAGTACAAGCGAGTACTTCAAAGATTTGGCAAACGTCATGAAAGATGAAATCATCAGAGCAGCGCTGTGCTGTCACCGTCCATTCCAGGTCTTGTCCCACTGTGCCAGGGACATTCTGGCTCGGGGTGAGGTGCTGGCTCTTCCTACCCCACTGGTGTGCCTGCAGGTGTCTCATGGTGTAACTTATGATGAGCTACTTCAGACTCATTTGACCCCACAAAAGACAGCTTGCTGCAGACCTGATACCACTGAAACTCATTCTTCAGGGGGGAGGTCACAGGCACCTGCTCCGCCTACCTCCTCTTACGACTCCACCTTTTCTCTCCCCCCACTCCACCCCAGGTCACACATGCACACATATGTACACACACACTCTCTATTCCCAAATCACACATGCACACATATGTACACGCACACACTCTATTCCCAGGTCACACATGCACACATATGTACACACACACGCACACACTCCACCCCCAGGTCACACGTACACACACATAAACACTCCACCCCCAGGTCACACATACACACATATGTACACACACACTCCACCCCCCAGGTCACACATACACATATATGTACACACACATATACACACTCCACCCCCAGGTCACACATACACACATATGTACACACACAC
>CAUYON010015396.1:0-11327 GCA_963573935.1 Arctocebus calabarensis
TCCATGTCAGAAATCCTTTCTTCTGCTTGCTCCATTCTGTTACTGAGGGATTCTACTGTATTTCTCAGATCTTTGAGGGCTGCAACTTCTTGTCTCAATGTGTCAAAAATCTTTGGTCATTTTGTCTTTGAATTCGTTGAACTCTTGAGACATCTTTTGGGTCATTTTTTGGATTACTGCTTGAAATTCTAGTTCCATCTTTTCCTCCATTCCACTGATCTTATTTTCTATCCAGACTCTGAATTTGATTTCTGACATTTCAGCCATTTGCTTATGCAAGGGATCTTGTGCTGTATCTACCTTTTTGTTCCTTGGGGGAGTTGATCTATTCTGATTATTCATATTGCCAGAGTTTTTCTGTTGATTCTGCCTCATGATTATTTTTCACTGTTGCCTATGACCGTCGTCAGAGTTGGGGAGGTGTTTCTCCCAGATCAGACCCTGGCAGGATCACTCTGTTGTTGCTGGATCTTTGTAGGGAGTGACCCTGTGTAGGTCCTCTGGGACTGCCCCAGCCAGAGATTTGTGGCTGTGGGAGCAGCTCTGGAGTGTGGCATGCCCGGATCAAGCATCAGGGCATTGGATGGTGCACTCAGTGGCCTTTGCAAAGGGAGCCCATGCCTCCAGCAGTCTCTGGTGACTGAATTTCTTAAGAGATGGAAACTTATTCAAGTTATCTATTTCTCCTTGTGTGAGTACTAGTAGATTTTTTCCAAAAAAATGGTCCATTTCATCTAACACATTAAATTTATGGCCATTGGATTGTTCTTACTATTGCTTTATTAATCTTCTTCATGTTCATGATGTAGTGATCACTACTTTTTCATTTCTCATTTGTTCTTAGCCACAGGCTTATCAATTTTATTGTTAGTCAATCTTCTCAAATATCCATCTTTGCATTTTGTAGATGTCCTTCATACTATTTCTGTTTTC
Source organism: Arctocebus calabarensis (assembly GCA_963573935.1). Classification (NCBI taxonomy): domain Eukaryota; kingdom Metazoa; phylum Chordata; class Mammalia; order Primates; family Lorisidae; genus Arctocebus; species Arctocebus calabarensis. The sequence continues at coordinate 934 of CAUYON010015396.1, forward strand.
AGTTTAATTTATTTCTAGTCTGATTTTTATTTTTTATTTTCTTATGCTACTTTGGATTTGATGTGCTTTTCTTTAGCTTGTAATGGTAAAAGCTAACATTATTGATTTTGGATCTTTCTTAAATGATATTTAGAGAGCACTCAATCTAACAACAAAAAATATGCATTATTTACAAGTAGGACACATCCATGAGTCCATTGTTTTCATTAAGTTCGATGCAGAGGAGAACAGATACACTGCAAATTTATCAGTCTTGAGCTGAAAGAAGAGGTTTCAGGTAAAAAAGACCTAGCATAAGAAATCTGGCAATGAAAAAACAAGCTATTTTAATACTCCAAAGGCTCACAATAGGTCTCTAGTAACACATCTCAACCTAAAGGAAATTATCAAAGTGTAAGATATGGAATTCATAATGTGAACTCCATAAAATAAATAAATAAATCAAATGAATGGGATTGTTGAGAAAATGGAAAACTAAAACAAAGAAAAACACAAAAAAAAGATGTTAAAACATGAATGAAAAACTCTTCAAAGAGGAAGATGACATAAGAAAAGATGATAGAATTTAGAGAAATGAAAGAGTCATTTAGGAAATTTCAAAGCACAGTGGAGATGTTTAACTACAGACTAAACCAAGAAGAGGAAAGAATTTCATAGCTTGAAGACAGGCTTTGTAAATAACTCAGTTAGTAAAAAATATAGAAAAAGGAATAAAGAAAAATTAATAATCACACAGAAAAAAATATGGGACTATTTCTAATGAACTAATATAAGAATCTCCTTGATGGAATAGTAGAAAAAGCAGAAAGCATGGGAAAACTGTTTAGGGAATAATTGAGGAAAATTTTCCTGGTATTATCAAAGATTTAGATTTCCAAACACTTGATGATCATTAAACACCAGGAAGGTTTGTAGCAAATAGGGCATTACCAAGACACATATTCATCAGTCTTGCCAAAATCAAAATGAGGAGGCAAATCTATAAGCTGCAAAACAAAAGGACAAACTAACTTACAATGGAAACTCCATCAGACTAGCAGCAGTCTTCTCAGCAGAGGACTTACCAGCCACGAAGGATTGGTTTTCCATTTTTGGTCTTCTTTGATATTTTAACTTAATTTTTATTAAATCATACCTGTATATATTTATGTGGTATAATGTGGTGACTTCATATACAATATGGAATGCTTAAATCAAACTAATTAACATAAGCATCACCTCACTTATTTTTTGTGTTAAGACATTTATACTGCACTCTTAGTTGTCTTGAAATGTATCCTTGCATTGTGCACATTAGGTGAGATCCTGCCAAATACCCTCCCTCCATCTCCCTACCCTCTTCCCCTCCCTTCTCCCTCCTCTCCCCTCTTTCTTTCTGGACTATATTTGTGTTTTGGTTTCCTAACAAGATTGAGTACATTGGATTCTTTTTCCCATTCTTCAGATACTTTACTAAGAAATATATGTTCCAGCTCCATTCAGGTAAACATAAAAGATATAAAGTCTCCATCTTTCTGTGGCTGCATAGTATTCCATGGTATACAAATACCACAATTTGTTTATCCATTCATGAGCTGATGGGCATTTAGGCTGCTTCCACAACTTGACTATTATGAATTGGGCAGGTGCAAATGTCTTTTTTTGTAAAATGATTTTTGTTCATTGGGTAGATACCTAGTAATGATATGGCAGGATCAAATAGTAGGTCAACTTTTACTTCCTTGAGAATTCTCCATACTTCTCTCCAAAAGGGCTGTATTAGTTTACAATCCTACCAGCAGTGTAGAAGTGTTCCGTTCTCTCCACATCCACGCCAACCTCTACAGTGTTGGGATTTTGTGATGTGGGCTAACTTTACTGGACTGAGATGATATCTCAAAGTGGTTTTGATTTGCATCTCTCTGATGATTAAAGATGATGAGCAATGTTTTCATTTGTTTGTTGAGCATGCACCTGTCATCTTCAGAGAAGTTTCTCTTAAAGTCTCTTGCCCACAAAAAATGGAGTTGTTTGTTCTTTTCTTATTAATAAATTTGAGTTGTCTATAGATTCTAGTATCAGAACTTTGTTGGAAACATAGCTTTCAAAAATCTCCCATTCTGAATGCTGTTTGCTTTATTTATAGTGCCCTTAGCTGTGCAGCGCATTTCTCTCTTGTGCACATCCCTCTCTCCCCATGCCCCCAGCTTTCCCTCCAGTCATTGTTTTTGTCCTACTGTCCAGAGGCCCACACAATCCTCAGTCCTCTCAGGGAATTGCAAAACACTCTGGACTCTGCAGGGGACAGGCCTTGAGACTGCCAAGCAAGGGGGGCGGGAAGGGTGGGCTAGGAGTTCAGAATTGTGGGGAAAGTATTTGTTTAATATTATGCCAGCCACTATGTCAAGGACCACAAGTGAGACCTCACTGGAGAAAGTCCAGTGTTTAGCACCTCTCTCACATGGTGTAAAATAAGAGCTCTTTTGTTCCCTGCTTGCTTACAGAGAGCCCACAGAGAGCCTCCTGCTTGACAAGGGATCTCTTGTCCTCTTACTGATGGGCTTTTTACCTGGAATTTGTTTTCTTGGAGTTGCAGCTTACCTCAGCAGAGATGATGTGCACTTGTCTATCTTCTTTCTTAGCTCAGCTCCCCAACTTCAGCTTCACTGAGTCCATCCTGTCCAGTATCTCTCCCTCTGGACAGGAACCTCTGCGAAAAGCTGCCTCTAGTCAGCCATCTTACTTCATTTTTGGTCTTCTTAAACAAAATAGACATAAACCAAGAATTTTTTATCCTGATAAACTGAGTTTCATAAATGAAGGATAAATAAAAGCAAACACAGGAATTTTTTTTTTTTTTTTTTTTACTGAGGCTGGGTTTGAACCTGCCATCTCCAGCATATGGGGCTAGGACCCTACTCCTTTGAGCCACAGGTGCCACCCCTAAGGAAATTTTTCATTACTAGACCTGCTCTACAAGAAATGCTCAAAAATGCTCCATACATGGAACAGAACAACTGATACTCATCAGTGTAAAAACACTCAAAAATTTCTTAGCTCTTATAAAACAGTAGCACAAGGTAGAAAGCAAAACAATGAAACATTATTCAATATGACAATAGAACAGTGCCTCACATATTAATATTAACATTGAGCATAAATTTTCTTAATATCACCTTGATACTAAAGCCATGAAATGACACAACATAAAAAGAAAAGTACTGACCAATATCCCTAATGAACATATATCAAAAATTCTCAAAAAAATAACTAGCAAATTGAATTTAACAGCAACTTAAATAGATAATCCACCATGATCAACTGTGTTTCATCCCATGGATGCAAGTTGCATTCAATATATGAAAATCAATAAATATGATTCACCACATAAATAGAAACAAAAACAAAGACCATATGATTATCTTAATAGATGCAGAAGAAGCATTTGATGAAATACATAACCTATCATGATAAAAAAAAGTCTGAAAAAATTTGGTATAAAAAGGAACATACCTCTAAACAACAAAAACATCTATGAAAAACCCATAGCTTGGCTTGGCACCTGTGGCTCGATGCGCTAAGGTGCCAGCCATGTACACCTGAACTGGCGGGTTCAAATCCAGCCCAGGCCCACCAAACAACAATGACAGCTGCAACCAAAAAATGGCCGGGTTTTGTGGTGGGTGTCTGTAGTCCCAGCTACTTGGGAGGAGGAGACAGGAGACTCACTTGAGCCCAGGAATTGGAGGTTGCTATGAGCCGTGATGCCACAGCACTCTACCCAGGGTGACAGCTTGAGGCTCTGTCTCAAAAAAAAAAAAAAAGAAAGAAAGAAAGAAAGAAAGAAAAGTAAAGAAAAAGAAAAACCCACAGCTAACAATGTACTAAATAGGGAAAAGTTTTGGCACAAACTCTTGAGAATGTCGGCCTGGGGAAAGATTTTATGAAGACAACTTGAGTGGCAATTTCAACAACAACAAAGATAAACAAATGGTATTTGACTAAACTGAAAAGATCTGGACAGCTAAGGACACAACAATTCAAGCAAATAGACAACCTTCAGAATGGAAAAAGGTATTTGCATGTTATGAAACTGACAAAGGCTTGATAACTAGGATTTATAGAGAACTCAACTTAGTCAAAAAAAAAGTAGCAAACCATCCCATCTATCACTGGGCAAGAGACATGAACAGAAACTTGTCTAAGGAAGACAGATGAATAACAAACACATGAAAAAATTCTCATCATTTCTTACCTCAACGAAATGCATATCAAAACCACCCCAAGATATCAGCTAGTCCCACGTCACAAGAAATTAGCTCACTTCACAAAGTCCCAGAATTGCTGATGGGTGTTGAGAGAGAAGGACACTGTTACATTGTTGGAGGGACTGCAATATAATACAGCCTCTTTGGAAAGAAATATGAGAATCCTCAAAGAACTCAAATTAGATCTCTCATTTGACCCTACAATCCCACTGCTAGGCATGTATCCAGAAGAAAGAAAATAATTTTATCATAAAGACATTTGCACTAGAATGTTTCTTGCAGCTCAATTTATAATTACCAAGATGTGGAAACAATTTAAATGCCTACCAACCCAGGAATGGAATAACAAGTTGTGGTATATGTATACCATGGAGTACTATTCAGCCATAAGAATAGATGGTGACTTTACATATTTTGTATTAACATGGATGTTGTTGAAACACATCCTCCCTAGTAAAGTATCAAAAGACTGAAAAAGCAAGTATCCAATGTACTCAATTTTATTATGAAAGGAACAGACAGTCTAATACATGCCAACGTAGGAGAAAAAGTTAATTCCATTCAAGTCAGAGGGAAGGGGGAGTGAGGAAGCGTAGGAGAGGAGAGGAGGAAGGATTGGTGTGCTTCCATTTAATGGGAGCACTGTAGGGGTATATGGCACACCTTTTGGGTGTGGGACAGAACTACAAGAGGGGGGACTTTACCTAATAAATCCAAAAATTGTGACCTGGTTATTTGTATCCATTGTTCATTTGCTTACTTCATGCAACATGAGTCTTGTTCTGCCAGGCCCTGTGAAGACTGTGGGTGTGTGGATGTGGCTTGCTCATTTGTGCATGCACAAGTGTACAGCACAAATTCAACCCACTTAGAGATTAGGCTCCAGGAGATAGGTTGATTTGGCAGCTACTAGATGCCTATTTGTCCATTTCCACCGAGGAGCATGGTGGCCTCAAAGCCATCCGCATACCCTCCTCTTCTGGAGGGTCAGACATTAGCCCTGGGGAGGCAGCTGCCTCACCAACCCAAGTTCTCCCTCTGCAGGATTCTTTTCCAGTCTCCAATAGTGTTGGTTATAACTAACCTTCATCCTGTCAGAGGAGATAAACTTTGCTAGAGTTCCAGTCTTTCTTTCTTTTTCTTAAATGCAGGATAGATGCTTCTCTATTATCAATTATCAAGATAATTTGCTGTGACTCATGCACCAGGGGACCCAGTGCATGAGTCACAGCAATAGCATATGTTCACCAGTCATCTCTCAGCAACATGCAGCAAAGATGGAGGATTCTCAAGCAAATCAGAGTTCTGGGAAATTTTAATGTGTAAATGAAATACTTTTTGACCCTATTCTTAGGTTCAAATGTTCTCCAGTCAAATCCTCATAGGCAAGTTGGCAAGGCTAAAAGGAATCGGGGCTGGGAAGGAGTGCTGAAAGATCATCTAGTTTTACCACTTGGTTAGACAAATAGGAAACAGAAGGTACAGAGTAAGTAAGTGATCCACCAAAGTCATAGACAAAATGAATGACAGTGCCAGATCAGGACTGGACCTCCATTCTCCTCCCCATCCCCACCTCCTGGTTTTCCATACCTTATATACATGACTTATATATTTTATAATGTCATATAAAAGAATTGCCTAACACAGCCCTAGATACAATTCATTCCATTGTTCATTTGCTTACTTCATGCAACATACCCTAGTGGCTATTTGGAGCTGTAGTCTTTACTTCTTGGCTTCTCCATTGAATATATGAGCTTCAAGATTCAGTCTGGGCATATGATAAGATAATGAAGTTAAAATAAACCATCCTTATGGAACCTCTGATGAGATCTAGATGGAGGAGTGAATTTTGGGTCTTAAGGTTTGGAAACCATTGAAATGGATCAACTGCATTTGTGCGGTTCTGAGAGCTGTCAGGGAGAAACAAGAGCTTACATCTCAATGTAGAAATGAGGCTGCAAGCTGAGATGTAATAAAAAGGCAAATTAACCCTTCTGTTCACCACCTGAGACCTTAGCATTTTTTTTGTGACCTGCTAAGTAACAAGCAGAGTTAGGAATAGATTAGCAAAGAATAGTATGTGTATCACTTGGGGTTCATCATTGCAAATAACCAAATCTTACTCAGACTTACATAAGCACAAAGAAAATTAGTTAAAAGGAAATTGAGTAATCCACATACTCTTGGGGAAGTGCCAATAACCAATCTTGGAGACTACCCAGAAAAAACAAGGCCCCAGCTGAGCTAGAGAAAGTTCCCATATGAGGGTACAAATGCTGCAACTTGCACCATTGATGCAGGACATGGGCTACCAGTACTAGAACCATGATGGCCACTGCTGCCTTGGAACACAGGTGTGTTATCTTGGCTCCCACTACCTCCAAGCAAGTAGATTCTGTGCAGTCATTGCTTCCTCTTATCTCTAGCCTTAATTTTATAATTTTGGCAGCCAAAATGAGTGACAAATATCCATCAAAGCTCATCATTTTGACTTTTTAATATTACTCTTTCAATATACACATACACATCTAATTTTTTCTCCTATTGAAAATAATGTCATTGAACACTCTAACAACACTTATTCACAATTGAAGACACACAAACCCGTACCAAAAGGCATAAATCTTAAGGATCATAGCTCATGAATCTGGTTCCACGTCTAGGATCCTTAGGTAATATTCATTTCTCCCTTACTCCCATCGGGAGTAGCTGGCATTGTGTATATACTATAACCTATGGACTAAATTTGAAAAGTAACCATTCCCCAATAACCCCCAAATATATAAGTCATGTGTAAGGAGGAGAAAGGAGACACATCAACTCCTTAAACAGAGATATCATATAAAAGAATTGTTAACTATGTATAATATTGTTAATTATTTAACTGAAAAGAGGAAAAGAAAACTGTAAGCTATCATAGAGATAGTAACTGCAGGAAGTAGCACAACATAACAAAAAGAAGAGATTGAAATGTAAAACTTAGAAATTTACAGGAGTATCCTTTTGTTGCTGAAACTCAGACTTCTGAGAAGGGAACTCCATCTGGCTAGCTCTGCTCTTAAGAGACCTCTAGGAAGGTTCACTGGCAGCCAGTGTTGGGTCTCTGACCTCCTAAAAGGGGTTTGCAGGGATGGAACTCAGTCCTCTTAGAAAACAATGCCAGGAAGCTAATTGTCATGCCACTTAGAAGGCAGGACAATGCTGGCTATGCAAGAGTTTTAAATACTGCAGACTGGATTCAGATGTTGCTATAGGGAGAATTGTTGTGAGGGTGATGCTCCCAGGAGCAGACAACAGCAAAGGAACCCACAGGAAGCAGGCAAGAAAGAGTAAGTCCCGTCTCCCTCTTTAAGACTTGCAATTTCCCTTTAGCACTCCTTATTGGTGAAGCAGAAATGAGATTTGAAGAATTTCTGCCCCAGCACTGCAGAACATAATTGTAGAAGGGTGAGTTTGGAGTTGAAGAACAATTACTTAATATCTGGCATGGGTTCCTTCTTTGACTACTCACCATCCGTACACATCCTTCTGCACTTCTGTACCATACCTCTAAAGGTCCATGACACAGTAAAAGAACTCTATGCATCTCCCTGATGAAATGCAACTATCCTCTGTAAAAAAGAAGACATTCTCCTCTTCTCTCCAAAGTAAGGAGATAGAATGACCCCAACATAATTGCACCTGCTCCGGGAAACAATCACATTATTCATCTCTGAGATATATCTATATCAGTTTCTCAGCACATTCAGTCATGACACAGAATATTCTTTTATATAAAGATTCAGCTAAACTTGTGTTAAGTAATATGGGGAAACAGAAGAGAAAAAAAAGAAAAGAAAAGTAGCTACCACCACCCATATTTCTATACCTAGTCATGAGATCACAGTGACATTTTTTTAACTTCTTTTTTTCCACTACTCATTCATATTGTCTTTGCCCTCAGCTATGACCTCAACTAGTTGGAGTTCTTTATCTGGCAGCATGACTCAAAGCTTCATTCCTGAAAGATCTAAAGCTTTAATGGTTCTTCCTTTTTTGGAGCTATTATAGCTTTACATTAAATTTTATTTTTGAATGTGAAATTTCAATCACATGTTGCTTAATGATGAGGATACTTCTGAGAAATACATACATATGTGATTTTGTCATTGTGCGAATGTCATAAAGTGTGTGTACAGAGAACTAGATGATTGAGCCTACTACACACCTAGGCTATACGACATTGCTTCTTAGTTTTAGGCTATAAAGCTGCATAGCATGTTACCAAACTGAATACTGTAAGCATGTGGAATTCAATGGTATTTGTGTCTCTAAACATAGCTAAGCATAGATAAGGCACAGTAAAAGTACAGTTTTATAATCTCATGGAATCACTATAGTGTATGTGGTCTGTTGTTGACTGAAATGTCATTAAGTGGCAAATGACCATACAAAAAAAAAAGCACTGGAGAATCTCCTCAGTTCCAGAGATAGTCTTCCCTTCCTTCATTGGGGAGCGGTAACACAATTCCCGTTGATAAACAGAATTAATCATTATAGCCAACCTCTACCCCCTTTTGCCTCTTGGTTCACTAAGATGAAGAGGCCAAGGTGGTCAGGTAATTGTATCACCTTACAATTCAATGGAAGTATTGCTGTGCCCTGCTCTGAAAGTATTCCTCTTCTGGTAACCAATACTTCCAAACCAGGAATGGTCTAAGTTGTGGAGTCAGTTAAGCAAAAAGTTCACAGGTGGGTTATGATACGTAATAGTTATAGGGGCCTATTTCTGCCCCTTGATTTATATACTCATGTATTCTGGCCATAGTAGAGACAGCATGGTGCTATGGACTAAATAATGTGCCCTTTAAATTTGTATGTTGAAGCCCTAATTCCCCATGCACTGCAGATAGGGACTTCCAGAAGATGTTTAAAGTTAAATGAGGCTAGAAGGGTAAAATGACCTTCAGGAAGCCAAAAATTAGATCCCTACCAGAAACTAAACTCTGCTAGAATCTTGATCTTGGATTTTTCATCCTCCAGAACTATAATAAAATAAAAATTTCATGTTTAAGTTGCCTGGCATATAGTATGTTATTATGGCACTCCAAGCAAACTATGATAAATGGTTATCTCTGGTTCAAAACATATCATACTCTAGCATTACAAAACATATCATATCATAGCATGTCCTGTAAAACAGAATGCCACAATTTCAGTTTGTTTTATCTCAACAGTACACTATCCCACCATTCTATCATACCAGATATTTCCAATATATCTATTCCCCTGAGGATGTCCCTGTTCCTCGTCAGTGATGGATTATAGTCATTATAATGTAGCTGCTTTCAGATGCTAGCTGGTTTCTCCCCAGGAAATGTTGCCATGTTCAGGGCTTGGAGTTGTTTCCTGATGGTGGAAGGTAAGGTGCTCAACAGTAATAGCAGCAGGTAAATTCTTAACCCTATGAATAACTTCTACACCTGCCATCATGGCCTAGGTTCAGAAGACTATTGAGGGACTCAAATCTTTTGAGCAAAGATTGAGGTAGCTGAAAGAAAAGGCTAACATAAATTCACAGAATGCCCTTTTATGTCCATGTAGTTATTGAGCCTCTCTGTAGTGTATGCTCCTGAATTAGCATACAAATACTTTTAAATTCTGTGACCATTCTGAGAGGTCTTTCGTTGTTGCCAGTCTTTCAGTTGCATTCTTCCCAAGTCCCTGGCCATATAGCAAAATCATTGAGACATGCTTATAAATCAATAAATATTTACTCCTATGGTCATCTTTCATTCCAAACCAAGTCAACAACAAAACATACAGCTTGAAGCTTTGCCCATCAACATGGTCCTTCATCACTGTTCATCAGGACCCACCCTTAGTGGGATTTTTTTTTTTTTTTGAGACAGAGCCTCAAGCTGTCACCCCAGATAGAGTGCTGTGGCATCATAGCTCACAACAACCTCCAATTCCTGGGCTCCAGCGGGTCTCTTGCCTCTGCCTCCCAAGTAGCTGGGACTCCAGGCACCCGCCACAACGCCCGGCCATTTTTTGGTTGCAGCCATCATTGTTGTTTGGCGGGCCCAGGCTGGATTCGAACCCGCCAGCTCAGGTGTACGTAGCTGGTGCCGTAGCCCCATGAGCCACAGGCGCCGAGCCCAG